>CAUYSK010105860.1:0-46580 GCA_963575035.1 Avahi laniger
ACCACATCTCATTCCCACTGAACTAGTTTTGTCTCCCTACAGTCAATTTCTGTTTCTAAAGGCTTTCATGCAATCTGGTTAATTATCCACTCCAAAAGTTTGCCAAGAGCACGGTTAAACTCATAGGTCTGTGGTCCCTGAACTCCATTCTCTTTTCCTGTTAAAAAAAATGTCTGAAAACATTAGCCAATCTCCTTTTTCTGATACAATTTGAAACCTGAAATCTCCGTGACTCTTCAGAGCAGATGGGAATGGAGACTGTCTGCAGCGCCTTTTGCAGGGGCTTAGACATGGTCGAGGGGCCTTGGTAATCGACTGTTCAGTTACCAAGTCGATGGATCTTGAACACATGGTTAGAAGGAGGCTGAGTCCTAGACTCAGCGTTGCTTCTATGCCCTGTCCCCCTGCTTGTTCTCCAAGTCCCCTCGTTGGCTCCCTAACTTGTTTTACCATGCCCAAGTTCTCACCTTAGTGACCTGATTGATGCTTTTACTGGCTCCCAGCCTGACAGTCTAGCTGGCACTCTCCACCATTACAGCAACTTCAAGTTCAGGCCCTTCTGATACTAGCCAAAGGTCTGCCAGGACTGCAGGCCACAGGCTCAGCAGGCCGAAGCTCCCATTGTCACCTTTTCCAAGACAGCCCCTCCAACCCCTTCCATCATTGCCTGCACCGCCCTGAAAACCTGCCCCATCCCCGTGTGTCTGGATAGTACCACTTTACTCGTTGCCTACAAAGCAAATGTTCTCTCTTATGGTGATCACACGACTCTTCCCTAACGGTTTAGAACTCAAATGGCTGGGCTCAAATTTTTTCCAGCATTTTATTTACTATAATAATAATGAATTATTATTTATGATAATACAAATAACATTTACTGCACTATTACTGTATACTAGCTAGGCTTTGTGCTACATGGTTCATAGCAATCTCTTGTAGCATTGTCAAGGCAAGTAGGTAAGGTTGGTTCTGTTATTGTTCCCATGTCACAGAGGAGGGAAGCAAACCTTAGAGAAGGTAAAATAAATAGCTCGCCTGAAGTCACACAGGTGCTAGTAAGTGGCAGAGGTGTTGGTTGAGCTCAGGCCAGCCTGACGTGGCAGCCCGTGATCTCAACTCCAAGATGATATGGTGCCACCTGGGGTTGCTCATCTGGCCTCCTTTTCCCTTAATGTAGTTTGCAGCCCCTTTTATAAATCCCACATCTGTTGCCACATACCTTTATAAACAACAACATTTCAGAGCTGGAAGAGGCTCTGGCTGCCATTTCATTCTGCTGGGTAAGACCAGGTTTTCTCTTCCCTGATCTGGTGGGCACTTCCTGTGTGACTTCTGGGGAGCGTGGCTGGGTTACTCTTCAGGGCCACCTTGCAGGGCAAGAGCTCCGGCAGCTGCTCAAGTGTCTTTCTCTTTGGTGTCATGCTCTCCCGCTTGCTCTGCAGTGGACTTCCTCCTACTCTCTTCCTGGGCTCCTTCCTGCCTCCAGCCCCTGGCTGCTGCTGCAGGTTCTGGTGCTTCTCTCTGCCGGGCTCACAGCCATCCTTAAAGGTCAGGAACTCAACGTCTTTATCTTTGGAGTCTCCCTGCCATAGTCTGTTCGGGCAACTATAAAAAAATACAATAGAGTGGGTGGCTTATAAACAAAAGAAATTTATTGCTTACAGTTCTGGAGCTGGGAAGTCCAAGATCAAGGAGCCAGCAGACTTGGTGTTTGGGGAGGGCCTGTTTGCTCGTTCATAGGCGGAGCCTTCTTGCTGCATCCTCACATGGTGGAGGGGGTGAGGGATTTCTCTTAGGCCTCTTTTACACAGGCTCTAATCCCATTCATGAGCCCTCTGCTAAAAGCCTCACCTCCCAAAGGCCCCACCTTCTCATACCATCACACTGGGGATTAGGTGTCAACATATGAATTTTAGGGGGCGCAAGCATTCAGTCTACATCATTCTTCAACAATTGGCAACCCATGAATGTGCCTTCCTCAAGTCTTTTCACCTAGTACAGATATGATGGGTACTGACCTTGGGCAGGAAAACTACACTGTTCTGCAAGTGTGGACAGTGGGGAAGCTGTGGCTGGAACTTCTGGAGCGTGTGTTCACAGTTCCTGCCTCCCCTGCCCATTTCAGAGTCTGAGACCCCAGTGTAGGCAGAAAAAGTAGCTTTTGTATCTGGTTTTTGTTCCTCTTTCACAGTCTGATTACAGCAACTTCTTAATAATTGCGGATTTAATAGTCACAGTTTCTGCTATTTGCAAGTAACTCCAAATTACATGATATGTAATAAATTGTCATTTTGCTGAGATAAGAATTTGAAAAACATACCCTATTAGGCTGGGCGTGGTTGCCAGTCACTTGGTGAGTGATTTGCTGTTTTCTGCCTATCGTGGCAATGCATTTTATGGAGGTAATGATATGCTCCAGCAATATTCATGAATATGGGGGTTCCAGGAGTCTCTGGATGCACCCTCCACAAATGTCAAGGGTTTACCCGGTCTGCAAGGCCCAGGGCAAAGTGAGATCTCTCCTCCTTGCCCACGGATGAGTGTAAGAAATTAGCAGGAAATTAATTTCAGTTTCCTACAATACCATCAAAGTCACTGACAGAACATCCCTAGCAGTCAGGAGTGTTCTTGATGTGCAGTCATAGGAGGTAGAAGTAGTATTATCTGGTTAGGCCGTGTTAAATTCACCTGCTCCAGATACCTTTAATTCTTAGTCCTGACTGCTTCTCTTGGGCTAGATTGATATTGTCCTAATGAAAATGGAAATCTTTCATTTGTATTTGGAGATATAGGGGGTTTGAAGAAATATTCTCATTTTTCATCCAGAGGTTTAATGTTGTGTAGATGTTGTCTGAATGTGACCCACTCATATTTAATATACCCTTTTATTCAGCAGGCCAGAGGTTTAGTTTCTCTTATACCTGTTGCCAGCAGCCACCATGTCCTGGTGTTGCCCAGAAATGCCAATGACAGCAAAACCCAGGAAGTCTTGGGTGGATAGAGAGCCACTTGCAGAAAAAGAGTCCATTATCTTGAAAGCTACTAGTGGAGTCGTTGCCAAAAGCAATTTCTCAGAGTTTATGCTTAAACCTTAGAAGGCTCCTCCTGCCACTGTGATTGAAGGGGAGAGGGAGGGAGCCAAGCCATCGTGGTCGGCCAGTGTCATCAGTCGTGATGAGCCCTTAATCCTGATGGGACTTCTGAGAAGACGCTCACATGATGACAGATGAGGCTACGCACAGCAGTTAACTCGCTCATTTGTGATCATTACTTTTTGGCCATTCAGTAACCATCCTGTGAAATTATTTTCTGAATTTCCTAAAGTAGAGAAAAGAGCCCAAGTTTTACCCCTTTTCTTTGGTGAAGCCTATTAGCCAATACAAATGCTTTAAGAGAACTTCCCAAGGCCGTCTCAGATCCAACTTCAAGACCCTTATTCACCCATATCCCCTGCTTTGTGTGGGTGATGACATAGTGTGAGCCACTCCTGCTCTTTTCCTGACTCTACTGTCCACAGAGTAAGCCCCAGGAGCCTTCTGTGGCTAACATCTCTATCACTGTTTGGAAATGTCCCCAGGGCAAGATGCAGGCTGATGGTACAGTGTGTCTGTCACTTCTCACTGTGTGACTGTGGCCACATCTCTTGGTCCAGAGCTTTTCCCCCAGCAGCGTGCCATAGGTCTGCGTGTGCTACAAATGGCCCACAGGTGTGCAGAGTCACTGACCCATCCAGCCCATCAGCACTCTGAGAGGCTGGGCCAGACCAGGAGTGGCTGAAGCCCTTTAGCCAGTTGTCTCTGCAAGTAGCCTCTTCGATGTACTCCAGTGGGCCTCATGGATATTATCATTTTCTGTGTATATCACGATATGAAAAAAGGTTGGGAAGCACTGACAACCTCTCTGATTTTCATTTTCCTTTTCTGTGAGTTGGGATTTTTTTCCTTATCTTATTAAGCCTTTATGAAGATCAAAGGCTTAGATGAAGGAGCTTTAAGAATGGCCATGCATTTTGGGGCCGGCTGGTTTCCTTTCATTGTCTGTCCCTTGGAAAGTGAGATGGAGTTCCGCTTGTTTATCCCTTCCGAATCATAAAATCAAGGTACTGCACCTACCATCTAGGTTCAAGCACTGACATAGCACATTTCTATGGCTTTTCCTTCTTATGATTCCCCCAAGGCACCTACCAGAGCAGAAGTTGCTCATCCCTCACCCCACTCATGCTGAGGATACACGTTACAGCGTGTTTCCTTCCTTTTGCGCTATCCTGCGTTCCTATCCCCGCTGTCTCCCAAATTCCCACAGGCTTGCCCTTCCTACTGAGGACGAGCCTCTGCTCTCTCCAAGACTGTGCTGCATGTAACGGCAGGTCCTTACCCAGCCCAAGAACATCCCGAGTTTCCACGGTTGCATCATCCGTGCACCAGGGTGCTGAGCTGCCTCGTGTGGGCCTCTCCCCTGGGTGGTTCCAAAGGATGACATCTCCTCCCTGCCCTGGGGACAGATCTCAAGGTGCAGAGGAACTCTCTCCTGCCCTTCTTAACATGCTTCCTAGCCAAGCTTGTTAAGTGAGTGAAAACCAAATCACAAACCAATATACCATAAAATGTTAACACTGGGTTCTCGGGATGCTTGAAGTACAGGTGATATTTATTTTCTTCTTTAGACCTTTTTGATTTTTTTGGATTTTCTACAGTAAAACTGAAAGTGTATTTTAAATTATATTCTAAAAGATGCACTCAGGATGTGCTGCATGAAGGCAAATAACAGCTTCAACGTTCCTTCACACTTGCTGGCTCCAAATTACTGCCTCTGCCTTCCAGAGCCAGGCGATTTGGAGGGTGTGGGAGCCGCGCCGGAGGGAAGGAGGCAGCAATGTGGGCCATTGAATTTCCTCTTTTTAGACATTGCTTTGGCAGCTAATTCCAGAGTGCTCATCTGTATGGTGGCAGTGTGACTTTCATGTTTTCCCCAAGGTGTTTTATGGCTTTTTTACAGTGGTGCTTTGAATAACTTTCTCTTGGTAACTTCCAGATAGTGAAAAATATCAGATGATTTCTTTCTTCCCCCTCTGCTGTTCTTCTCTTCATTTCAGCTTCATTCCTTAATGGGAGTCTCCTCGCCGTCACTTCCTTCTCCTTCCTCCCTCTTTTCTCTCTCTCCCTGCTGCCTCCTCCCTTCTTGTCTCTTATCACCTAATCCTTAAAGCAGAATAAAAGACGGTGAAAGGACCTGACTGTGCTGGCTCTGGCCCTGGGGAGGGGAGTGCGAATCGGGGCTCATCGGTGGGCCCCGGGTGGCTGCAAGAGCAGTTCCTGGGGCAGTGTCGACCCTTCACTTTTCCAGAAGAGAATTCGGGTTTCAAAGCACAGGGAAGGCTGAGGCCTGCTGGCTGGATTCCAGGCCCCTTCTCTTCAGGAGGCTGGGCCAACAGGCTGAGCGTCAGAGGAAAGGCAGGAGGGTGACTGGCAAGTCAGGTCAGTCCTGCCACCGGGTAGAAGTCAGGTGGCAGTTCCATGTGGCCTTCCTGGATGACCTGGAGGGATCTGTTGTTCTCAGTTAGGAGAAGGCTGCAGGCACCTGTGATATGGTCAATCTCTGCTATGTTTAATTCAATGTCCCTGTTCTCCAATGCAGTCAGTGTCATCTCCAGGGGGTCCTCTGCTGGACAATGTCACTGTGGTTGGTCCATCCTTCAGGGTTCCTCGGTGATACCTCACCCTTCTTGGTGGTGAGGAGCAGGTGCTCTAGAGTAAGAGAGACTTGAGTTTGAATAGACCCCTTCCCATCTCTGGCCTCCCACCCTACCCTACTCCCTTTAACCAGTTAACTCTACTCACCTGCTCTAGTGTCTCAGCTCAGGGCTCGGCTTCACAGGCAATCCTCCCTGGTCTTTGGGATGAAGTCAAACTCCCCATTCCACAGTCCCACAGGGCCGTGCATCTCTCTATCACAATGCATACCAGCACCGAGACGTTGCAAGCAGTTGAGAGGCTGTGTGGACAGCTCTCTGCTGCCCACCACACTCTAAGCTCCTCAGCCTGGATGCCCCCGGAGGGCCGTGTTTGATTCTGCTCACTAACACACCCCTCCTGCCAAAGACAGAGCTCAGCACACAGGAGATCCCCAATAAATGGCCAGTGAATGAATGAGTTAATCTTAGCACCATCCCTTTTGGCTCCAGGACCCTGGACAGGTCACTCAACCTCTCTGAGCCTCAGTTCCCTCATTGGAAAATGGCAATAATAATCCCCCACTCAGAAAATTGTGGAACTTACGTAAGACAAGGGTTGTACAGCAACCAGTGTGCATATCACACATGAAGTATTGGTTTCTTCCTTAGTTTCGTTTATTTCATCCCAGAGTATTGCACACAGTGGCAATTTGAAGGTCTAAAGAGCAAAAACACATCTCCCAATTTCTTCCCCTTCCTCCCTTCCTCCATGGTGGGATGAGACACAGAAGAGGGGACAGAAGACTGGATCTCATGATTTCTCACTAACAAGATGACCTTGGGTAAAGCATTGTCCCTTCCTGTGTTTCAGTTTCCTCATCTATGTGGCAGGAAGACATGTTATAGATTATTAGTCTTCATAGTCCCTTCAAACTCTCTCATTAGGAACCTCTGCTTAGGGGCCAGGTGGCAGTGACCACCGTTGTTCACAGTGCAACAAGAGTGGAATCTAAAGGGTGACGCAGCTTCAGAGTCGGGCATAGCAAATTAGGCTGTTGGCCTGTCTATTTTAATACTCGCTGAGTTTATTTTAGTAATACAGGTGAAGAATGTCTCAGAATGTATCATTGTGACAATGCCCCTTAGTAAGAGTGCAAGGATTTCTAGTGCACCTTTCTTCAAAAGAGCCTGAAGGCTTTGTATATACTGTCTCATTAATTCTCTGAGCATCCCCAAAGTTGGCTGGGAAAGCAAGATGAGTTCTGTTTTATATGCAAAGAAACAAAGCTTCAGAAAGGTTAAGCAGCTTACCCAAGGTCAGGCAGTAACATGACTGTTCCCAGGAACCCTGGTCTTTCTCCAGCACACCAGCCTGTCCTAGAAATGAGTCCAGCCATGGGAGAGAGGTCTTTGTGCTGAGCAATGTGGCATTTAGAGTTGTGGCTTCTTGGAGAGTAGACTCTTTCTCCTGAAAGGTCTAGAAGTTAGTAGAAAGTGTCTGTCCCTCAACCTCCCTTCACACTAAGCATCCTTACCCTGGACCAGCCCAGGCCCCATTTCGAGGGCTCAGGCATCAGGCCTAGTGGTGATTACTATGGAAACAATGCTGGCTGAGCCTGGGGCCCTGGAGAGCCAGTCACCCTGACTGAAGGTACATGTTTCTAGACCACCTTCCTTGTTGCCCTGATGGGATCTGTTGTCCTCAGTTAGGAGAAAGCTGCAGGCATCTGTGATCTGGTCAATGTCTCTCGTCTGTGTTTAATTCAATGTCCCTGTTCTCCAAGGGAATCAACATCACCTCCAGCAGGTCTGTGTTGTACAGTGGCATTCCTGGCTGGTCCACATGTCAAGCTGTGCAGTAGTATGTCCTGTCCCAATACTCACTGGCTATGAGACCTTGGGTAGGGCAGTTGTGCTTTCTGAGCCTCAATTTTTCCTTCTGTAAAAGAGGTTGACTATCAGGATTGTTATAAGGATCACACGAGTGGATGACTCTGAAAGAGAGCCCTAAGTCATGATGAATGTATAAGAGGTCAGTACTGCTCTTCCACACTGGAGCCCCCAGCTCTTCTTGTGAAAGTGGCCCACACCCTCCCAGGGTACTCACTGCATGATCTCAGGGGTCACCCTGATAACTGTCGCTTCTCTACTTGAAACATCAGGTCAAGAGAAGAGCCAGTTCTTGGATAGTTTGCAGCCTCTCATCCTACATGCCCAGGGACTGCTGGACCCACTCATGGGTGATTATCCCTCTGAGGCCCCCCTGACTTCCAAAGAAAAAGGTCTTTTTTTGATGGACTTGGTTTTTCAGGTTGCCCTGTCTTTGTGTCTTTGTGTCGCTTTCAGTACATTAATTATTGAGTGTCTGGTAAAGCTCTCTGAGATTATAAGATGAAAGGCCTACTGGCAGTTCAAAGCCTTTCTTTTGATTATTATGCTAGTCAACATATTTTGGGGAGAGAAAATGGGCTTGAGATCACAGCGGAGTAAATTTCATAAAGAGTAGAGTATGAGCAAGACATGGAAATGGACCCAGAGCACATAGTCACATTGTCCTGCTAATGGCAGCACTCGGGCCTTGGAGGATGGGGTGGGATATTAAGAACCAGGCCACTGGAGAGTGATACCCTGTCCATTGCTCCCCCAGATTAGTAAAAATGCCAATTAGTCTTCCACGGCTATGGAAAGCCAGTGAGTCCACCCTGGCTGGGTAGGTAGGACCAGGGACTGAACACCTAGAGCAGGAATTCAGGACAGCAGGAGACTTGCAGGACTCACAGGCTGGTCAGGAGTGGCTTACTTGGGACACTGAGGTCATCTCTACAGAGGTCAAAATGTCATGACTTGGGATAATCCAAGAGAGACAAATTCTGAAGGGGCGGCATCACATGTCACATTGCTTTCATTATCTGACTTTGACCACAAATTACGAGTCACCAGTGCCTTCAAAGACATGGTATCTTGACTAATGAAATAGGTCTATGCCCCTGATCTGCCCCATACCTGCCCCTGTCCCCAAGAAGCATGTCCTTCATGAGACCAAACAATAGCCTCCATGAAATGTTTTTACTAATTTTTTTCTAAATATATGTGCAAAACAATATTTCTACATAAGCAATAGGCCTGAAGCTTGAGATTTGTGAGTGAAATTAATCTACTATTATAACCCATTGTCATGAGCAACATGTTTAGTGAATGCCCCAGTGCGTTCCAAGGTGGCCACAAGCCAGACATGGTTGAGAAGGTGGGGAGTCCAGTACAAGTTTTTTTGGCACAATCTGAATCCCAGCTCAACTTTCTTGAGGGGCCTCCAGCTCCGGGAAGATGGGAACCTTGGGAAGGAAGGATTTAGGTTGGCCTTTTAGGAAAGCAAGGGGTGGGGAGGACATTCTAGACAGAGATTAGCTTGGGCAAAAGTTTAGAGACTAAGGTGTAATGAGGACCAGGGAACATGAAAGAAAGGATTCTGAATGGGAAATAAGGCTGAAAAAGCAAACAGTAGCCAAATTGACATGCTTCAGCCATTTCTGGGACAACTCTTTGTGGTTCCCTTTTTGGTGTGTCTCCAGGATACCCTGCAGGTAACCAGCTCCCCAAGGGCAAGGGCGAAGACCATGCTAACGATTTCCTTTGTGCTGTCATCAGCACCCATCAGTGCAGTGCCTTGGGAAGAGCTGCCTTCATTGTTGACAGATGTGCTTCGCCATTGAATGAATTCCGTAGTTATTCATGGGTCCTTTTGGGGTTGGGGAGAGACAAGAAGCAGCTATTGAAACTATGACTTTCAACAGTATAAAAGAATATTATGGGAGAGTAAATTTTTCTTCTGAACTTGAGTTACCAAGAAAGAGCACAAACATCCCTGGCAGGAAGGGAGGGGGCTTAGAGAAGGGTGAGGTGGAGTGAGGGCTGTTTAATTCCATTCAAATTCCACCCCTGACACTAAAAGCTCCTCTCTGAATGAGCAGCTGGAGGAAAATGTGAAAGCAGAGTATGAAGCACGAAATATGTATGAACCGGAGGGAACTTTCGTGAACAGCTAGCTCAACCCCCTCATTTTCCATGCCTAGCAAAGGTGTGCAGAGTCTCTGTGTTTAGGACAAACAGTGCATCTGCAAACTCTCCTTTTTCTTTTCTCTGAAATTGCATCCCTGTTTTCATACTAAGTTAACAGCCTGTTAGCACTCCAACATCACTGTCGCCATTAACTCTAGTAGTCACGTAAATCCACTGAGGACGTTTCTTTTGCTAAACAGGTGCAGGCTCAGGCTGGTGAATACTCAGACCACTTCCCTTGGGCTGCCAATCCCAAAAGGAGGCCTGTCCTGTGCTCTCTGCCCAGCTGTGCTCACTAACCCCTGCTTGACATCTGGACCACTATTTATTTGACCAAGTTAGGCTTTGTTCTGTGTGACACAAAATCATTACAAAAGAATGCATTATTAAGTGATTTTTCAAATAAGCAGGAAAAAACTAGTAGGCTGTCACTGATTGTTTTATTGTTGGAAGGAAAATAAATAAGTAAAACGTGTATAGGCAAGGTAGGAGCTGTTCCAAGGAGTGTTTAGAATGGAAGCATTTGTTACATCTTATTGATGGAGGTTTGTAAAAACATGCTTGCTAGTGGGCCCAGGGCATTCAAGTTAATAACCATCACGCATGCATAGCTCTTTATTATTTATACTGACACAAGTATTATATATTCACTATATTGGACATATGAGCTTAGGAATAAATAGACATGCAATGAAACACGCAAAAATAAAGGTTGGAAATAGAGACATTGCCAAATGGCTGAAATTTGAGATCACGTACAGTTGGCCAAGTCAATAATTAACTAGTGAGTAATAGAGAAGCATCTCTTGGGGAGCACTTTTGATTTCTGGACATTGTATTTATTGACATAAGGTGGCTCAAATATAGGAAAGGGACCAAGATTCCCATTCATTTTGGATTCTAAAACAGAGATAGAAGCATAAAACTTTAAGAATAATGTAACTAGTATTTAAAGAGTATATCGTACATGTCTTGTCTCCTCTGGTCATTACAAAACTCTGAGATGTTTAGAGAGTGTGTACTATTCTTATTCTTATCATCATTTTTAGAGAATTGAGGTTTCATAGAGTTTGTGATTTACCTGAAGTTAACAGTAACTTTCTCCAGGGTTCCGTTTTCATTCATTTGACAAATATTTACTGAGTGCCTACTATGTTCCAGGCATGGGGACGTAGCAGCACCTAGTGCAGGAGGTTCACAATAAACAAATAAATCTACATAACACACACAGATATGTAAGAAATAACACAGGGTAGGGGGTGGGGAGTGGTTTACAATGAGTGCTGTTTTGACAGGATGAGCGGGGAAGCTCTTTCTGAGGAGGTGACATTTGGGCAGAGACCCGGCTGGAAAGAGGGAGTGACCACTTGCCTCTGATGGGGAGGAACATTCTAGGCTGAGAGAACTGCCAGTGCAAAGGCCCCGAGGGGGGAGCTTGCTTGGTGAGTTTGGGGACCAGTGAGGAGGCCTGTGGGACCGAGCTCCATGAACAAGGGAAACATGACTGTGAATGAGGTTAGAGGGAGAACCAGGGGCCAGATCATGAGGGACCTTTAAGGGCTGGGCCATTGGAAAGCTATGCCAGAGCTGAAGTGTCCATCTAACTGCTGTGAGAACAGACTGAAGGGAGGCCTGCTGGGAACAGTAGTCGAGATGTGAGGTGACAGGGGAACGATGAGAGGGAAAAATTCAGCTACAGCCATCAAGATTTGTTGATGAATTGATTAGGGGTGTGAGAAAAAGAAAGAAGTCAAGGATTCCTCCTTGATTTTTGGCCCAAGCAACTGGATGAGTATTAGTATCCCTTTCTGAAATGGGGAACCCAGGGCCTAGGGGTATCACAAGTTTGTTTTGCCCATGGGAAGTTTGAGACGCTTATCAGACAATACCATGGAGACTCAGAACAGGCAGTTGGATATACATTCTGTTATTCAGGGGAGAGATTGGGCTGGAGGTATAAATTTGGTAGCATTAGCATATCGATGGTATTTAAAGTTGTGAAACTGGATGAGATCACTTTGGGAGTGAGTTTAGATGGAGAAAAGGTCCAAGTTCTCCAACTTTTATAATTGTCAAATAATAAAGATCCCACGATTTTTTTTTTTTAAGCTGAGCTTATTTCCATGGCAGGCAAGGAGTGATTTCTCAGTGAATTTCTCCAAGGAAAAAAAGTCAGAGTTTTTAAAGTCGTAAGAAGAGGGTTACATCATGGTCCGGCTTATGCAGAATTGAAAATCAGCACTTTGGGTAAAAGAGAATGAGTGCATAGGTCTGTGTGAGCCTGGTTAGAGCAAGTTCCCTTCTTTGATGGTCAGCAACGAGTCTCCAGTTAGGAGCAGTGAGGCTCTGGTGTCCTGCGTCACTGGAAATTCATGGTCATTGATCATCATCAGATGGTTAGAGCCACTGTGGCGAAATACAATATTAAGCCAGGGCAATTCCTAGGCAAGTGCTGCTGGAAAGTGGTGAATGTTCCTCCTGCACAATTTGGAAAATGGGGACAATCTGGCAAAGGAAAGTAAAGAGCACCTGCCGCTGAAGTGGGAGGTGAACAAGGACGATGTGGTGACCAAGACATGAGGAATCCAAGAAGCGGGAAGTGATCGCAGGGACAAATGCTGCTGAGAGGGCCAGTCAGACAAAAGCTGAGCCTGGTCTATTGTAACTGTAGCATGGGGTCACCGGTGACCTTGACCTGGAATAGTGCAGACAATCTTGATGTTATTAGATTTAAGAGAAAATGGGAAGAAGAAAGTGGAGACAGGAGCGGGGACAAATTGTCTAAGAGACTTAGCTGTGAAGGACAGCAGAGGAAAGGGCAGCGGCAAGAAGAGTGTGGAGGCGAGGAGTCATCTCTTTTTCCTTTTTCAAGATGGTGCATGTTTGTGCGATTGATTTGGCAGAGAAGGAAAATTGTTGGTGCAGGTGGAAGGAGGGACCATTGTAACAGCAGACCCCCGAGAAGGGACAAGATTAGCACACGAGTGGAGAGGCTGGCGCTGCTTCGACAGCTTGTCCTTTGTGACAGGACAGCAGGCACTGATACCTGTAGTGGGCAGATTGCTTCTCTATTCTCTGGAAAGAAACAAACTCATCCACTGAGACTGTGGAGGAATGAGGGGAACTGGAGGTTCGGGAAGTTCAGAGAAAGTTTGAAATCATTGAGCTGGGAAGAGGAAGGGTAAATCGAGTCAGTCGGGGACTGCAGTGGGATTACTGGGCAGTCCCGAGGGCCTGGAGGTTTCTGATCATGAATTTCAAGTAAGATGTGTCCACAATGCTGTGTACGCCTCCTCCCGTCCTCTCTTGACCACGTTCAGCTGCCTCAGGACAATCGTGAAGAGGGGAAGAGGAAAGGGGGGTTGAGATTGTATGCAAGGGAATTATTCACATGAGGGGCTGATACACGGTGAAAACAGAAGAGCAGCAGGAGCTTGGGGGTTTCACTCTGCCTTCATACCCCACGGTGCCTAGAAAGGGCTCAGGAAATCACCAGGAAAACAAAGCAAAATGATCTTATGGATAGCCAATCAATAATGCCAGCAGTCCGGGCGCATTTCTTTCCCTTTTTCTCCTCTGCCCATCGCCGGTATGCTCCTGCTCCTGCTTACCTCCATCCTTCTTTCCCTTCCACTCTTCAGCCCCCAGGTCCAAGATTCACTCTGTGTGAGCTGGCCAGTCTTAGTTCACACCTTCACGTGTAAATCCACTCTGGATCCTCAGTTTCAGAGTGGAGCACCAAAAAGACGTGGCTTTCTCTTGCTTCAGTGGACTGCCTCTGATGTCATGCTTTCTCTTTCTGCTAGGAAACCCCTCCCCGCAGATGGGCAGGGGTAAGGCATGTGAAAGGAACAGACAGCCTCTTGCCCTTTCACTTGTTAAATGCAAAAGTGCTTTCTTCTTTATAATCTAAATTGATGCATCTTCTGTGAACTTTGACTAGTGCTCACTTCTGTCCCAGTGCTTTCGATTTTGGCAGATGACTTCCTTCATGTGAGCTGTGCTTTTCTTGGTCTTCATCTTTTCGGGTGGGGAGATCTATCTTTCTGTGTGACCCTCCATTAGCTCCTCCAGCCTTGCCCAGCTAATCACTCTGCCACCCTCGAGCCCAGCCTGCTGGCAGAAATTCTAAGAGTTCCTGTAAGCGCAGGATAAAACTTCCTGCATTCTTTCCAGTATTCAACCCTGAGGATGCCCAGCAATTTATTGACATTTTAGGATATAAAATGCTTTAAGCTTATGCGTGTAGGGATGGCCCACATCAATGTCCATATCTCTTGCTAGGTCATGACTGAGCCCTCAGAGCCCTTCCTTTGAACACTTTCAGATATGTTTTTTATTCCGGAATATAACATACCTGGCCCTTGCCCATATTAAAAGTCATCTGCCATTCTGTGCCCACTCATAGATTCATAAGTACTTCCAGAAGTCTAGCCCCATCTGCTTGGTTCTTCACATCCAGGAAGAAGTTAATACCATTCCCAAACTGAGTGGTTAAGAAAAATGACATCACTTGGAAACAAGGAAATACAGCTTGGGCTTAGTCTTCCTGTCACTTCCAAATGACTTAAAATTTGATCTCAGCTGATGACTCAGACCTAGAGGTGCCAGTTTTTATTCACAGGGGAGTCACTGCAGGAGCTGATTGTCACAGTCTCCCCAGACCCTTCACACCGTGGCCCTGTTCTGGAGCTCCTTGGTGACCTTTGACCTCAGCCACTGCACCACAAGGACCCTGCTAGGTGCTGTGCAGAGCGAGGGCCACCCTGCATCAGTTTGTGGGGGCCCATGTGGGGTGGTGGAACGAGCCTGGGCTTTCACATCAGGCTGATGTCATCTGTTGACTCTCTGATCTCCTGCCTCCTGCCGGCTGTGTGGCTAGTCAGGACGGCTAACCTCTGTATGCCTCGTTTCCTCAGCCACAAAATGAGGACAGATAATCATACTCATTCACAACGATATTGCAAGAAGTAAATAAAATCGCACATTTAAAGCACTTAGCACCGTGCCTGGTCCATATGTGCTCAATGCCGATGCTATCAATTTTTAAAAAGTCTAATAACTTATCCCTGCCCAAAGTAGACCTATGCAGCTCTGAGCCCCACTGCCCACCTATGAAACAGCATTGATGTGAGGGTGAGACAAAGTGGCTTCTCTGTGCAGCCCACGAGCACAGCTCCGACCCCAGCACCCCAGCTGCCCCTCTGTGCACTTCCTCTCAGCCATTTTGCAGCAACGCTGCAGAAAGAGCTATCTGGCACCAACCAATTCAGTTCTAATCTCTGCAGACCAAATGTGGAAGAAAAGTCAAAAACTCCTTTCTAGATATCCAGGAGCCAGCACTTTCAATTCCGATCTATGGAAGGCAGAGATAAGAATTCATTTTTAGGAAGGAGCCCATAGCATGTCCATCCTGTTCCAGTTGCAGGGAACAAGGTCCTGGGGCCAGTGTTACCCAAGGGCAGCACTTGTAGGTAAAACAATGGAGGGTCTGGAAACAAAAGGCTGCCATGGACACCCAGGCCAGAGGTGTCCATGAAGTATGTGAAGTGGGGTTGGTCCTGAAAGGGAGTCAGAGGCAGAGACTAGGACCCAGAGGAGGTGGTGCCGCGGGTGATGTGGATGTGAAGAAACCACAGAACAGACAGGCTGGGAAAATGCTTCCACTGCACCTACTGCCTTTCTTCTTTCTCTTCTTCTCTTCCTCTTCCTCTTCACGTCACTCCAAGTGGGTTAACAGTTTCCGCCAGACTGACAGATCAGCTCACTCACAGTAGAACATGGCCTTTTGGTACTGGGCAAACCTGGGCTCAGTTTCTGGTTCCACCACTTGCCCCTCTGAGCCTCAGCTGTTACGTCCATAAAATGGAGATGAGAATTCCCATCTCAGAGAGCCACTGTGAATACCACGTGACATGTGGGTAAAGAGCCCAGCATCATGCCTGCACCAGGGAAGCTGCAGAAGAAATTCTAGTTTCCTTTCTTTCTTCCTTCCCGCACTCAGTCTTGCTACACATCTATCTACTGAACAGCACTAATTCTCAAATCCTTCCTGCTCTAACAGAAAAGCTTTGCCTGCCATAAAACATTAGCAAATAATGATTGAGCTGGGGATTTTCTGGGCAGCACTGTGTAAGAGCAGGCAGCCTGTGCTCATTTGATTTGTAGATATATTGTAACGACATTTCATGGCACAAAATCCACTTGAGGGACTGCTAAGGAAAGGAATAATGTTGCTCCACTACTTTTCTCTCAACTCTTCTTTCTCTGTCATGAAAATCAGAAATACTAATCCTTTTGACTCCCTGGCCTCTTAACTAGCGGAAAACCCAGGCACTTGCCTTCCTCCCCTGCCCCCAAAATAAAATAATTGTTAAGAACGTATAACTTCTGAGTGTGATTTCAACCCTCTCATTGATAAGGCAGTAACCCAAGCAAACAGCATTAGATGAAGTTACCAGTCTGAACATAAAGTAAGGATGCAGGCATTGTTTGCACAAGATGAATTGCAGTTCTCTGTGAAGTTGCTCCAATTCTTATAGGCAGAATAGACTTCGGATAGAGCTAGTAGAACAAGCCACTGAGTCCTCTGGCTTCTAGTTCGTCTCCCAGCGTTGCCTTGGTTGCAACTTTCAGACTTCTTGGATATGGCTGCCCTTGGTAGAAAAGCCATGTCAAGGATCTGAGATCAACTCAGACTACTAGTGGCTCCATCCTTTTTGTTCTCATTTTTCCAGTGGATGTCATGGAAGCCCCTCATGAACTTTCTTTACGACTGATACTGAGTGACAGCTTACAAGGCACATCCTAAGCACACAATCAGTGTTCTTTTCTTTGTTTTTATGTCCAGGTCATAGCTACTTGGAGTCACCAACAAACATGCCTTCTCCTCCTCCTGATTATTTTGTGTGGAATCTGACCTGGATAATGAAAGATTCCTTCCCTTTCCTGTCTCATCGCAGCAGATATGGTAAGTATATAAATAAATATTTTATTGTTGTTGTTTTTAGAACTGGTGTAAAATTTATTTGTTGTTCCAAAATATTAAGGGGATACAAAAGTAAGTATATTTTTGATAGTTATTTGTGACACGCCATCACCATCTCATAATGAAGGACTCTGTGAGTTTCAGTGTGTGATTCATAGTGCCCCAGGGAAACCTCAGCCCTCTACATGCAAAGAAGTCTTTGTGTTCCCTCTGTCTCCCAACAGGGCCCGACCCAACCAGACTGGTCCAGCCAGGCCATTCCAGCTGCATTCTGTATCCTGGTGGAAACCAAGGGTTTTCTGGTTGCCAGTTCCCTTCCCTTCGGCCTTTATGGTGTGTGGTCTTCCCGCCATCCCCTTACCAATCATGAGATGCAATGCTTATTTGCATCTTGTCTGTGGCTTTCTGGATATAGGATTCTAACCCACAGCATTTCTAGTGATCATGATCTCTTAAGAGGAAATTGTTATTATGAAGGTCACAGGACCTCTTACATGTGGGTAACTCCTTACAGCTTCCTAAACATGTTCTTTGTTATTATTTCAACTCATTTGATTCTGCAACAGCTTTAGAGGTAAAGAGAAAAGGTCCAATGCCATTTTTACAGGTGTAGAAACAGCTTAATAAGATCACCCAGAGTGGCTTCTCTAGATATACAACCAGAATTCTTCCCTTACGTTCACTTTTTCTCCCAGGGGTCCCCTACTCAGCCTGGTAGGTCCTGTGCTAGGAGCCCTCACGAGGCCATCTCTGCATGGTATAGGATTCCTCATTCTCAGTGTTCATTTTAACAGCTCATAGCAGCTGGGACTCTGCAGTAGAAAGAACATATTTGGAGGAGAGCTGATGTATTTCGAGGTGAACATTTTTCTTTCTTTTGAACTCCTTTGGGGTGAACCCCATGAGGGCAGGCACTAAGCTTTGCTCTCCACTTTATCCATCACACAGAAGACATTCATAAAGACTTGTTTAAGATGAATGAATGCAGAAGTCCTCCAGAGAGGAAACTCATTCATCAGACCTGATTCAATTAAGTATTTATGAACCTGGTACAGCACTGAGTTCTAGATTCCCTTCTGGGCATATTTACCTATTCCTGCTACTTAGTCTCTGCCCCTGGGCCTGAGCTATTTAAAATGCACCTAACAGAGTTGTTTCACTCATTATAGAAAAGCTCTCAGCCCAAAGCCTGCTGTCTTTCCTCTGCAACACTCTTGGTTCATATTAACTATACCTTTCATTTCAAGCTTAAAAAAAATAAATGCATCAAAAACCCTAGGGCAGTTTAGAATTGTATTCTGTGCTGGGATGTTTCCTGTTACGCTCAAGTGTCCCTAGTGGGAGAGAAAGATCCGTGGTCCTCAGAAGATTCCAAATGAGAATTACTTCTTGATTTTATTTAAGCCAGACACTGAGTGTCATCTTATGATAAGGGCAAGTATCTATAAATAACTGAAATCTGCTTCTTTACATTGTAAATGCTTTGTAACCAGATTTGCAATACAACTGGTCTTCAGATAACATTTTTGACTTTGCTCCCAAAGTCATTCGGTATCTCCACGGGAGAACAACTTTTATAAAATGCAGACTGTCCAAAAAAGGCAGGTCTACCTCCCGCATGCCACAGAGGGCATCATATTTGTTCCTTGTAAGAAGTTGCAGGTTGAAAAAAGAAAACCAGGAGGGCATATTAAGCTGCCTCCCACCCACAGCATGGCCCTGATGAACCCACTTGACCTCTCTCAGCCTCGTCCTCCTCGCCTGTCAAGTGAGGGGGGAACTGGCTTGCCGCCTTGAGGGCAACAAAATAGATCTGGATGCTCCCCAAGATCTTGTTCAAACCCTCCTTGTGGCCTAGAAACCTCAGAATTTCCCTTCTTGGCAGAGGAGAGGACCCAAACCATTGCCCAGTTACTGCCCCAGTGCTGGGTGAGGGCGCTTGAGTCAGCACCATTACTGCTATTGAGTCATGGGGGAAGGTAGAGCCGATTCTTATCGGTGGCTCCTCAGCTGAGCACGTGGGTAATTCCAGGGCTTTTTCATCTTCCAGTCATATTTAATTTGGCTGAGACTTATGAAGACCCCACTGCCGCCACCACCTTTGTGTGCCAGACCTTGTGCCAGGTGCTGGGGGTGATGGAAATACAAAGTGGGACTTGGGCCTGCCCTCCCAGAGCTTGCAGGCCAGAGAAATCGGGCTGTAGCTAGGCCCGTTGCCATGAAGAACAGCTCCACTGGGCTGACCTGGGAGCACAGACCTGAGGACTTGCCCCGAGACCCACTGCAGGGGACAAGCTAAAGGCAGAATGAAGGCCGAGAATCTGGTCCCTTTCCAGAATGTTTGTTGCAGGGGTTGGGGGAGGGGAGGCTCAGCCCACATGTCTCTGAACCACAGAGGCTAGCAGGCTCATGGGTGATAAATCCACACCTTTCAACTGCCGTGAAAGACATTTTAAGAAATGTTAACAACTTCATTAATTTTAAGGCCTCAAACTTGGGCAGAGAAATTTGACTGGAAAATTGCCACCTGAAGGGATAGTTCTTCAGACAGCAAGATGTCACCAAGTCTCAGCAAGTCCATATCGGAACTTCATGCTTGGCTGGCTGTCTTCTCCTGCGTCCTGGTGGGGGGCAGGGAGGGGACATGACAGTGGACATCAACAGCCTGACCACAGGTGTCGTGATGGATGGCGGATGGCTGGTCCTCTCTCAGGCAAGCTGTCCAGTCCCGAATTGAGAGTGGCTTTCTTCCGACTAGTGTTTTACGAGTAGAGACAGAGTGGAGAGAGGCTAATAAGATTTACTCACCCCTAGCCTGTAATTATCTGCTTGAGGAAAAAGTTTGACCTACCTTTTTGAAGGCTCCCCATATTTCTTCTAATTTGCGTGGGGGCCTTTTATGTTGTGTAAAATATATTCTCTTCAGTGGCATCTGGTATCAGATTCCAGTTCTTTCTCGCCTCTGTCTTGAATGACAAGAGCCCACTAATTTCATCTCACCAAGCAGAGAACTGTGAGTTCCTCCCCCAAGGCTTGGAATGAGGAAGGACATCTAAAGAAAGACCTTTTTTTTCCCTTTTATCATCAGCTCTAGTGCCTTTAGACTTATTTATTGGCTTGGCTAAAGGATTAGGCTTTAACTACCTTACCCAGATAAAAATCTTTCCCATCAGGTAGCACCAGATGCTGAGAGATTGAGGCCATTGGGGGTTTTGAAAGGGAGTTTTGATCACCTTGAGTTCTAGAGCCACAGAGACAGATGGTCTCCTCCCAACTTTATTCATGTTTGCCCACTCTGGGTGTGGGAAGAATCCGATCAGCATTTCAAATAGATGACCAAAGATTCTGTCCCATATGAGCAGGAGAAAGGAAATTTTCATTTATTTAAAACAACAACAACGTGATACTTGGAAAAACTCTTTCACACGCGTTTTTCTCATTTACGCTGTTATAGAATTACAAGAGATGGAAATTATATTTCATTTTTACAGAAATGTAAGTTGAAGGTCAAAAGAATTTACTTATGTGCTTTTAGTTTATGGAACAGGTGAGCAGTTAGAAAAGGGTGGCCCCAGACTTCCTGACTCCAAGCTGAGGGTTCTTTCTGTCACATCACAAAGTTATTTCAAAGATGAGCTCCCTCTCCCTGGAGGGTGCTCTCACTTCCTAGACACCCTGCTGTTTGAGCTCAATGATGGATCCGATACCTAAGACCTTGGGCATCTAGGGGACCAAGACTTGATATGGCCCAGTTGAGACTATCCCAGGCAGGCCAGATAGTTCAACTCCTCCTAAACATGGGCACAGGCCCCTTGGCCCTGTAGGTGGCCTCTTCCTCTCTCCCTCCTTTCTCCACACCCCAGACTATGGTCCCTGTTTGTGGATTGAATTGTGTCTCCTAAAAAGATATGTTAAAGTCCTAACCCCTCAGTACCTATAAATATGACCTTCTTTGGAAACAGGGTCTTTGTAGATATAATCAAATAAAAATGAGGCAGCACAGGATTAGAATGGGCTGTAATCCAATATGACTGTTGTCTTTATAAGAAAACAGAGACACAGACACAAAGAGGGTGAACACCATATGACGATGGCGTGAGAGATACAGCAATGCGTCTACAAGGCAGGGATCTCTGCTGGCAACGCTGGAAGCTAAGGGAGCAGAGGGAACAGATTCTCCTCTAGAGCTTCAGAGGGAGCACAGCCCTGCCAATACCTGATTCTGAACTTCTAGCCTCTAGAACTGTGAGACAATAAATTTCTGTTATTTTAAGCTGCCTAGTTTGTGGTACTTTGTTACAACCACCCTCAGAAACTAGTACAAAGCCTCAGCCCTTCAGCACCCCCAGCGTCCAGAACACAGACTTCTGGAAAAGAAAATGTTCTGCCAACATCCTGACATCCAAGCACAACCACACCATTGCTGGATTTTGAATAAAAGTTCTATTCAAACTTTGTCTGTTTTAAAGTCCACGGGGACCTATCCAATTTAGGGGCTGGTGCTTTCAGAAAGAAAAATTAGACTTTTTAATTACTTTCCCTGCTGCTGCCGCCACCACCACCCATCCTGTTAATGTATCAATTTCTTTGATTGAAAAGACAGGGTAAATTAAATATCTTTCTATTTCGAAAGAAAAAAAATCAACCTAACACAGAATCAAAAATGGAAAACACAAAGGCCCTCCGGCCCAGGGTGGGATTTGCTCCATAACTCTGGCAGGAAGTCAGTTTGATCACATTTCTGAAATTACATATTTAATGTGGCTACCGTGCTCAGCCATTCCGGCCCTCAGAGCCTGGCATCAGGGAAAAGCAGCTCCCAGCTCCCTTGAGGACCATCGTCAGGCCTGAAAGCTTCCTCGCCAACTCCTCGGCCCCTGGCAGGCCGGGTCAAGTTCTTTCCTAGCTTGAACCTCTGGATTTTTATCTACAGCGTGGTAAGCAAAAGACCTATGGATGCCTTCGCCACAGAGGCGGAGGCTCAAAGGGGACAGTCACACAAGCCAGAGGCTCAGGGACCGTCGGTCACTGTGAGGGCCAGGATCTACTGGGAGCCAATGGACTCTGTCCACAGAAAGTCACTGAAAAGCAGTTGCCGAAGAGAGATATGTTCAAAGTGCTCCTCTTGGTCACATATCTTTAAAACGAAGACACATAAAGCCATTTAATAAATGTAAACGAATTATTTCTTTGTTAGTAGCAAGTTGAGTAAGGAAAGGCAGAAAGGCTTGCTCCAGTTCAGTCCTGACCTCCCTCGCCCGGTCCCCCCTGCATCCCTACCAGCCTGCGTCACTCCCCACTGGAGAGTAAGTATAAACATTCATCCCCCTTTTGTTGTGCTTTGGTGTGTCAGTGATAGAGCCAAAGAGGACACATTCCCGTCCCTCAAGGAGCTCTGGAGAAAGACATAAGCATGCCCACTCTATGACAAGTGCAGTGACGGAGGCGTATTCAGGGTGCCCAGCATCACAAAGGAGGGCAGGCCAGCTTTACAGAGCACTTAGGAAGGGAGATGTTCTGGAGATGGGACAACTGAGCCTGGCCTTGCACTCCAGGGAACACTGAGACCCATGAGAAGGGTGTTCTGGACAGAGGGGGTGCGTGTGCTAAGGCGTGTCAGGAATAAGCCAAGCTCTGTGACTCAGGCTGCAGAGGACTTGGGGGGCAGCGGCAGGGCTGAGGCTGGAGAAACAGTGATTCTGGATGTGCGCAGGGTCTGGGCGTGGCCCTACAGGGAAGCATAGGTTGGAAAAGGAAGGGCAGGAGTGGAATCTGGAGGAGACGCTGGATGTAGGATGAGCAACACCTGATTGCTTACCCAGGAGAATCCAGCTAGAGTAATTGAGTGGGGAGACGCCATTATTGAAACAGAGAAGAGAAACATTTGGCCAGGAGAGGTAGTGAGCAAGACTTCCAGAGGAAGGGGAGAAGGTGGTAAGACCCACAATGAACAAGTTATACTTGAAACGCCTTCAGGACACCCAGGTCAGACGGCCAGTAGAGCATTGTAAATCTAGGTGTTGGCTTTGCGGAGAGAAGCTGCATTGAGAAACTGAGGTTGAAGGTGGTGACTGGAAGTTGAAGACCCAGAGGCCATCCAGGATGTTGCATTTAAGAGGTAAGAAGAGGGAGAGGAGCATGAAAAACAGGGAGAGTTGGAGAGAAGGGAGGGAAAGGAAGGGACCAGAGGTGGTGTAGCCACAGAAGCCAAGGGAATAAAGAATTCTTGGATGCAGGGGTCATCGGCAGTGTTGAAGCTGCCCCGAGCTTAAGCAGAACAGGGACTGTGGAAGGCCTTTACTCACCTGGTGAATACCTTTTGTGGTTTATGTTCTTCCTCCCTTCCCCGTTTCCTCCTTTCTCACTCCGTTTTGCTCCATTTGGTTTGTTTTTCCTTTCCTTGAGCATGCCTTCCTAAAGCCAACCTGCTTTATCTCGCAGGGCCCAGCTGAGCACCTGCCTCCACCCTGGGACTGTTCCTGAGTCCCCAGGCTGCCTGGTATCCCCTTCTCCTTGATATTTTTTGGTGGAAAAAATGTGAGCAGATTCTGACTTGTAAAGGGCATAGTTATTCCCTGAGCATCCAGATTTTCCAAGATACTCTATGCCCATCCGCACAAAACCTGGGTGTTCCCTACTGTTTTTTAACTAAATCACTTCCCCAGTTTGTATTTCAGCCTCTTTATGGTCTAAGTGTAAACTAAGTCACCTGGTAAAGCTATCACGTGTGAGTCTAATTCCCCCAAATAGAAGATGAAGATGTCAAATGCCACTTTTATCTGTCTGTCTTCCACACATTCACTCATCCAACAAGTATCTACAATTTGAAGAGATCTTTGTCCTGGCCCCTCATAAAGATTCTAGCCTGGTTCACTTTCATTGCAGGTCTAAGAGGGGCCCAAGCATCCATCTGGAAGGTGCTTATTATTTAATAATTACTTGTAAGATTGCGTCGTATGTGTATGCAGTACCCCCGGCACTCCAGTCCTGTGAAGAGAGATTCTCTCTCTGGGCTTCCTGAACCATCAATACCAAATATGGAGGTTTTCTCAGTTTTAGCAAAAACATGGCTCTCAGATTTAGTAGAGTTGCTTTTTGGATATCACATAGCTAGCATTCCCACCCAGCAGCTGGTGACCACATTATAACCCCACATTAGAACAGCCGGGAGGCCGTGGGCCTCACTCTATCCCCATACTCTCTCCCAGGAAGTTTAATGTCTCTCCACAGCACTTTGCACCTCTGATGTCCTGCCTTTCCTGTGTCTTAGTTATTTGTGGTCCTGTGTCATCACTCTTCCCGGACTCTAAGCGTTCAGTTCAGAGGTTGGGGGATTCACATCTTGTTCCCTGTTGCGTCCCAGTCGTGTGCTCACCAGAGGAAATTACAATATTTGCTAACTAGTCCAGGGGCAAATGAGGCACAAACTCAAATCGCTGAATTCCCAGCCCAAAGCTTTCCAGCCCCTGAAGTTCTGTTTTAGCAAAGGGTAAGGGCATTTCCACCAGTCCTCTCATTTCTGAAGTTGTATTAATTGGTTTCAGGAAAGAAATGTGTCTAAGGGGAGAACAGTTCCTGGGCTGGACTCACTTTGGTTAAGGATTCAAAGCTGTGATTTGATCTACTTTGGGAAGGCTTTTTTTCTCCCTCTTCATAACCTAAAAAAAAGCATTCAGCAGACAGGAATGAGCTGAGGAATTTCTGTTTTGACAGCTTTGGGACATCTGAGATACTGTATACATAGCATTTCTAACCGACCTAGAAAGACATGTGTCCAAAACATATGCAGGAAAATGACTGATCAAGAGTGAGGAAAAAATGAGAAAATCCTCTTAAAATGAAATGTTTTGTCAGGAGCAACCTCAGATGCAAAACTTAGTGTCAAAAGAGACCTGAAATTAACAGGACTTTAACCAGCCCATTTGAGTAGATGACCGGAATAATTTGGTCTATGCGAAATTCATAGAAACTGTGAGCTGTCAGGGCTTGCAGGTTTGGGAAACTCCAGGCTTTATTTAGTTCACCTGCACATTGCCTATTTAAATCTCCTCTGTAACATCCAAGCAAAAGGTCTTCCAGCCTTGGCCTGAAAGCAAAGCACTGAACAGCGGGGGGGAGGAGACTACCCTTGAGATCTGAGATGTGAATTTAATTCCCACCTCTGATTCTTATTACCTTTGGCCACTATCCACTCTCTTTGGTTCTGTCATCTTTAAAACAGGAATGATTATATTTGCTAATTGACAACATTATTATGAAGACTGTGAGAACAGATTTGAATGTGCCCAGAGCACAGTGAGAGGACAGTGGCCTAGGTTTTGGTGGCACAGCTCCATTTGCTAGAAGGTTCTTGCTTAAAACTCTTTTAAGTCCCTAGTTTTGCCTTTTGAGATCTGAAAGCATTTTACGTTTAACCATGCTACCATCCAAACTGGGATTTAATCTTATGCAGCCCAGCTTTAAAATTCGTATGTCTATACTCAGTTAAGCAATATTAGTTCCCCACCTGCCAAAAATGACCTTGTTCCCTCCTCTATTCTCAGCAAACTTCCCAGCTAAACCTAATACCATCTGGCAAAATCCTTTCGTCCTTCAAGCTGCAGTCTAGAAGTTGCCTCCTCTGTGAGCCTCTGGTTCTCCCAGGCAAAAAGAGTCTCCCTTGTTCTATGTCCCCATGGCCACTCTGAGGTCTACCTACTCTAAGAGTTAAGTATGGGCAAGTTCATGCCCCCACACCCTGGACTGGGAGTCCCTGAAGGGCACAGGGTCCATGCTAGGGCAGCTTTGTAACTGCCTGTGTTTGAGAACAGGGTGAATGGAACTCATGTTCACCTCCAACATCCAGTAGATTCTCTCTCTTCAGAGAAAGAAGAGTAAGTGGAGAGGGGCATTTGCATATTCTGAGGTCTCCCTTGACCATCAGGCTCCTCCTCTTGTCATGGACGCTACGTTGCTCAAAGCTCTTCTCCATCCTTCTCGTTTCAGGAACGATCCCATTTAGGCAGATGTCATATTGAGCAATGGTACAGACTGCTGGGATTTTCACTATGCCCTCTGGAGCCTGCTTCATTCTGTTGGAAACTCCTTTCCCCAAAACATATTCTGCATGAATGTTTCCTGGAAATTGCAAGCAGAGAACTGAATGAGAAGTCCAGTCTGGGTTCTGGTCTCAGCTCTCTTACTCCTCCAAACCCTAGGCCATGCCACTTTGGCCAAATCACTTCACCCTCCTGAGCCTTGATTTTCCCATCTATAAAATGAAGAGGACAGGCTAGTTAACTTCAGAATGTCTGCAACTTGAATTATTTTTTAGTTCTGGGATTAAGAGCAGAGTCCTACTTATCTGTAAAATAGTAATGGCCACAGATAAGAGAAATAAGAATTAAGCTTCCCGTACCTATCTCCCACCGCAGTGTGCACGTGTGCACACACAGCCTTCTGAGGCTGTGTTTATGTAATTGATTGATTGAAGGAGACTTGGCCCTTCTTCGCTGCAGCTTGATGGTAAATGAGCAAAACAGATGTCTTGAATTGGGTGATTGGATCCCAGATGCATTCCAGGGAGCAGGCTGGTGGGAAGGAAGTGAGTGATTTCAAATTCTGGGGCCCCATGACAGATGAATAGTGGTTGTGGGAAGGGGCAAGCAGGGGCCAGGTTTGATACTTAGTGCTATGAAATGAGTGACCAGATGTTGATGGCAGCTGGTGGGTTAATAGCAAAGGTGACTGGTGGGCTAAGTGCTCCTTTAGGAGTTCATCCAGAAAGGGGAAGTAGCTGCCCCTAGTCACCCTAGCCTGGGCTGAAAGTCAGGCCTTCTGGGTTCCTGCTGACCAGCTGGCTAGAGTCAAGTTAGAGAGCTTATTTTGGCCACTTGCCCAAAAGAGTAATCAGTCTTAGCATGGTAGAGATGGAAGAGACCTGGGATCATTTCATTCCACCACTTCATTTTTCAGATGAGGACAGTGAGATCTGGAAAGGTTAAATGACTCGTGTGAAGTTACACCCCAGAGCCAGGGCTAGCACCCAGGTCATCTCACTTGAAGTCTTCCAAAGAGAAGCTTGACCAGTGCATCACAAGGAAAAATTGAGTGAGGAGCACATGTTTCTTTATCATCTTTTTTCCTTTCACCCCTCTGGCTGCAACAAGGTTAATACCTTGGTACAATGGTACAGCAATACAGTCAAATACAGTCAAAGCTTTCCGTTTAGTGCTGGACAAATGCCCTTTTTTGTCACCTGTGCCATTGCTGACCTCTGGAGCAACTCAAAGAGTAACAGCAATGACAGCCATCATTAAATAAGGATAATCTATGTGTGAGTCACCACACTGGGTGCTCAACACCCACTATTGCAGTTCATCCTCACAATTCCATGAGGTGTCCCCATTTTATAGGTGAAAAAATGAAGGTGCAAAGAGATTAAATAATTTTCCCTGAGATATGTAACTAGTGGTGTCACAGCCAAACTTGCAACCGGGGCAGCCCGACCCCATGCAGGATCTATGTTTCTAATACTCCCTGCAACGCCTTCCCGGATGCCCCTGTGCCCCCTTAAACCCCGTGAGGGGTTGGTACAGATCGGGGCCAGAGGAGAGGGATATCTCTTCTAGTCTGCATCTCCCTGGGCCCTCCAAGGTCAAGTGTGTTCAGTTCATCCCTGGGTTCCAGGTGGTGAATCTGAAGCGCAGGGAGACAGAGCCGTGTGTCTACATCACAGGACCAGGGTAGCGAGAACATCCATCCACATAGTACCTCGGAGTTCAGGAAGCACAGCCACGTTATTACCTTGTTTGATCATCACAGCAGATGTTACTATTTTTATTATTTATATCAGCATCACTAATGTTATAATTCTCTCTGGCTTGTACATGAATAAACCAAGACTCAAGTAGTTAAATGAATTGCCCCTAAGCACAAGGCTAATGGGCCCAGAGCTGGGAGGCTTCCCAAGAATTCTCTAGTGATGTTTCCCCCTTTGCTTCTGATACAATGCCTTCTCTCACCCTGTTCTCACTGTGGCTTCTGGCCTGTGGGCAGACCTGCTCACCATCAGGAAGCTTCCAGCAACCATCAAAAAGCAGTTTGTTGGCAGAAGAGTATATTTAGGATGAGAGAACCCGAAAAGCCTCTCTGGGGATGAGTTGAGCCATCCGTTCACTGGGAGATATCTGAAACCTAGCCATGTATGTTCTTGCCAATTTATTCCAGAAAAAAACAGTCTGGATTTTTGAGAATTTTTCCTAATTATTTAAGGCATTGTTTTGTTTGTTTGTTACCTACAACTTTGAATAATAATAAAAATCACAGAATTAGGATTTTAGTTCCAGTTCTGCAGCCCACCCCCTGTGCAACCTTGGGGAGCCCCATCGTGCTCTGGCCTCTGTTTTTTCACCTCACGTGGTCTCCATGGTCCCTCATGACTCTGGAGGTCTGCAGTGGGGAAGTTCCGATGAATCCCTTGAGTAAAGGAGACCGTGGCTTGTGCATCAGGTGGTCACTGAGGTTGTTTCTAGGAGTTGGGTACAATCCTGCAGGACTGATAGTGTTCTGAGAATGCTGATTTCTGGGGCTTTATTTCATGAACGGTAGCTTCACATACAGATGCCTCTAAAGGCCAACTGTAAGAATTGGCACATATATATGACACTTCATGCTATTCTCTATTGAACACACAAATCAGGCTTATGTGTGGGCATTTGTATCTGCCATGAAACAATCCAGCCTCACCGGGAGGTGCCAGTAACTCGAGCCTGAGGACAAGAGAAATGGTGACTAAGTACCTCTGATGCCCAGCTTGGTTCAGGCCTGGCACCCACTGGAGAGGTGGCATTCAGAAGGGCCTCTGCCACCAGGAGAAATGCCTTCCACAGATGTGTGAAGGCCTTTCTGTCCAGTGACGCAGCCCTGGGTCAGTCTGTTCCCTTGCCCGAATCTTGGTTTTTTTCCACCTGTCCAATGGGAGAAATGGTTGACCTCAACCACACTTATAATTCTAACAGCTTCTCACTCCATAAATATCATACCTAAAGGCAACACCAGCGTCACCATGATGCAACAAAATACTAAAATTTTCATCTGCCATCGCCTCCTTCAGACTGACAGTCGGGATCAGTGGGAAGCTGTGCTCAGAAAGGGCATAGCTAGGCAAGTTCTGAATCAGCCAACATGCTTTGCAAATTTCTCCATTCCAAGCACATATGCTGTCACCTTGAGCCATTTCAGCAGTTCTGGGAACTTAATCTTAGATGACCAAGGTGACTGAGATGATTGAGGCTTAGAGTGAGAGAGTGTCCCACATCACACAGCTGACAGGTGGCAGAATTGCAGTCAAATCTCAAGTCTTGTACTCTGTTGCTGTGAAACAATCATGATGATATTAAGGTCACTTGATAAATAAAACATTTGGGCATAAACATAGGAAAAGATCATCGGGCAGGTGGGAACCAGAGACCCACCATTCAACTCGTGGAAACAGGCCCAATGCCAGGCTGTCTGCAGCCCAGTAGTTAGATATAAGGTCAGGATGACTAGAGATAGAAAAAGCATTGTTAGCAGGAAAATAACACAGAAAATAACAGTCAAAATCACAATCCTATTGCCAGATTTTAAAGTAGTGGCAAGCCTGATAATTTTGTTTTCAGATGCAGATCCGTGATCAAGTATCCAATTGAATGAACTCTCTCATAGGCTCCTTAAACAACAGACACAATCTGATGGCCATAGAAACCTTGCCTACCCACCCTCAGTCTCCTAAACTGGGATCTCAGTCTGACCCAACAAGCACACAGCATATATTCTGGAAGACTTCAGGAAACCTGGATGGAAACATCAAGCCCCAGGCTTTACTGCACACGCAGCCAGGGCTTCCTGTACATCCTCGGGGATCCAGGCTTGGATCTTGGCAATGTATCCTCTAGCTTGATCCTCGCCTAGAGCATCGCAGCCCTGACTTTATAAAGGTGTTATCCGAGCCTTCAAGGGCGGCTAAGATGCTCTGGCTCCTGCCTAGCCTGTCCTTCTCGGGGACCAGTTCCTTTCCTGCCTCATTGCAGGTCTTGACAACTATCCCTGTCTGCGGCTCAGAATGAGGGGAGCTATTCTTGCTGCCATTCCCATCCAGAACCCCCTGTTTGTGAGCTACTGAAATTAAGGCCTGAGGAGTCGCAGGAAGGAAGCACATCCATGAAAGGCCACCCAGTCACTTCCTATCTGAGTAACAGGAGATGTGACTTAAGTTCTCTGTGCTCCAATGTCTTTATCTGTTAAATGGGGATAAGAGTCCTGCCTGCTTCACAGGGATTAAGTATGACAGTGGTGTCAAGTGCCTGGCGTGGTGTCTGACCCCAGCGAGCCCTCAGCAAGTGTTATCACTTATGAATACACGTCCCACAGCCTTCACGGAGGTCGTCATCACAGAGTCAGGGGTCTTCTATAAACACAACACCCAGTGCTGCCAGAGACAAGAACATACGCCACACCGCCCCCACATGCCCCACCGGGCTTGACCTCTGAAGCACTCGTAATAAGAGACAACATGGAAAAGGATGAAGTGTCCTGGGGTCGACAGACACGTCATTCTTCTCTTATTCATGACTTTTCTGCAGCCTTTGCTCCCAAAGCCTGGTGGGCTGAGGCTGTCATCACCTAGGTGCTCAAGTGGGCCTGCTCCAGGGCCTGCTCTTTAAGATCCTCCCACCCATGGTCACCTGGAAACTGGGCAAGCTTGGAGGGGGCATCTTGCAAACTAAGGGAGGGCCACTGGTCCCCTGCCTTGAAACTGATACAAGATGATTTAGGAAACCAGTGGGAGGTCTCTGAGCTAACAGGGTCAGGATTAAGGAAGCACAAAGGGCCTTGATCCAAGGGATGTCAAGGGAGCCTGAGATTGGTCTGCATACAAAGGATGATTGTTGGATATATTAAGCCCACCCAAGGGGAGATCTAAGTGTCCAAAGTGCACCAAGTCTCCCCATTCCCCTTCAATGGTGTTACAGAGAGTACCTGGTACTTACGTGCAATATCCTCGAGTATGGGAGCCTGGCACTGGGCTCTGGCTAAAAAGCCCCCATCTCTGCCTGAGTAGCTGATGCTGGGCTTCCCAGGCACAGGGCTTGGTCATAACTGCTTCAGTAGTCTCAGCCATTCCTAGGATGTAGGTTTCCACCCTCAGCTTTAGAATGTTCCAGGGAAGTGGTCACTGCCAACTCCTCTACAGCCAAGGGGTTTTGTTAAGGGAGACAGAGTGTCTCTTTGGACAGGATCACCACAGCAGTTTCCTGATTGGCTACCATAATGTTCTTCTGAATGGCCATGCTTCATATTAAAACAATATCTTGAAGCTAACTGTTAATGAATTCAGTTTTTGAAATGTGATTCATACCCTAGGAGGTTTCAGGATATAGGTACCAACTGATAAAAATGCATGAACACACACACACAGCCCCTCCCTCACTCATTCTGGAACCGCCATCTACAAAACTCACATGAGTGTCCCTTCTTAATTCTTTGAGAAGCTGTAGGCAACATGAGTCCCCATTGAGTGTGATATATGTTCAGCCTCCTTCCACAGGGAACCTGTCCCCCGGGGATGGCAGAGTGAAAGTGACTGACAGTCTATAGGTTCGGTTGTGCCAGCCCAAGACAAGCCCTGTGGAATCACTGACCTTCAGAGATGCTGGGCACTGTAAAGCTGCAGTCCCCAACCCCTAGGCCCCAGACCAGTACTGGTCTGTGACCTGTTAGGGACTGGGCCGCAGAGTTCTGCCACCCCCTACCCTGGTCCATGGAAAAATTGTCTTCCACGAAACTTAGGAACCGGGATGGGCATGTGCTCACAGTAGGAGGTGAGCGGCAGGCAAGAGAGTGAAACTTCGTCTATATTTACAGCTGCTCCTCATTGCTCACATCATTGCCTGAGCCCATCCCCCACAACATAGCGCCCCTGCTACCCTCAGCCTGTTGAAAAATTGTCTTCCTTGAACCAGTCCCTGGTGCCAAAGAGGTTGGGGATCACTGCTGTAGAGGATGGAGGCTCCATTTCTCTCATCTTTCAGATGCAAAGGAACAGGCACAGGAAGGGGAAGTATTAATACCTGCTGAGATCCCTTGGCTGCTATGTGCAGGACCGAGCCTGGAACCATCCTCACTTCTCTGCCAGGGCCCTTTCTCTTCATAGCACTTGACACTCCTCTCAGCAGGCAAACCATTTCCAGAAGATTCCATTACCTTATCTTTCTTCCATGATGGAAGAGACAAGAAAGTGGGTAGCAGTGATGTCAAGTATGTGATCAGCAAGTTATGGAAAATGTGTGTCTTTTTCTAATTACTGTTGTTCAATGGTCAGATTCTCCTGGGCCAAAACTAGTACATACAGTGAGGTTGAGATCTCTGGATCCTTCTGAAGGTCATGGTCACTTTTCAAAATGGGTTTGATACTGAGAAAATATAGATCTGTCCCCTAAGGGTAGAGGAGCAGCCTTTTCAGTCAGATACGTGAAGTTTGTACACCTTGGGTTTAAGCACAACCAAAATAAAATGCTTCCTAGGTTTCTCATATATGATTTATTTTAATCTTTGGCCCTAAATTTAGATTCTGAAGCTGTGGAGGAGTGATGAGAAACACTAGATCTTCATCATTGTCCGGCCCTAGGGATCATTCTGGTTCTGCCTCAGGGTAGACCTTTGATTTTTGGGCAAGTAGAGTAAACTTTCTGAGCCTCAGTTTCCTCCGCTGCAGAGGGAAGACAACATCAACTCTTCTCAATGTCGATTAAATACAGGGATAGAAGAAAAACACCCAGCACTGTCCCTGGATTCCTGTGCCTTCCCTTGGGTGTGGACCTGCCTCTGCCATGGGATTGCTTCGGGTCGAGCACTTCACTGAAGCCCTGATCACTCTGAGTCTGTAAAATAGAGTCTACCTCACAGACACTGAATCAGAAGAGGGTTAAAGGCGAGAAATTTCAAAAGCACACTAGGTCTAGAACCTCAAAAAAGGCTCAAGGAAAAAGAGACTTAACCTGGTGGTGTTAGAGAAGACAAGTCCCAGGTACAATTGGCCCAAAAGGCACTAAGGCTAGCTTGGGAGAGAAAAACCTGTCTCTCCATGTTTTATGAGAGATTAGATTAGAATGTAGAAAAGCCCCATTCAACTTTACCCAAAATGAGCAGTAACGTTAACTCCATTCCTAGTTAGAGCCAGAGAATACAGCTTTGACAGCGAAAAGGAGACTGCCTTGGAGCAAGAATTTCAAAACGAACTCATTTAATGATGGGGCATTTGCATAACCTGTGTCACAAGGCAGGATCCAGCCCAAACACTGCCGATTATGACTCTCCAGGGTTCAAAGATCCTAGAATGGATGATGCTCGGTGCTGGGATTGTATATATCCTGTTTGTCCGTTTGTCTAGTATGCACATAGGGCACATTTGCCAGACACTTCTGAGTTAGCATGCCACATCTCTGTCCTCAGCAGAAAATAGGACATCCTTAATTGGACAAGAAAAATTAAGAGGATAGTTGCAGAAGTCGAAGCTTTGGGAAAGGCAGGATAACTGTCCATGTGGGATGGAGGTGGCTGGTAGCTTCCTCTGCTGCCTTCTGATGTGATCATTCATAATGTGGATGAGTCTTTTTGCCCCTCCCCAGAGGAGCCATCTTCAGTGGCTATGCCTTTCCTTACAAGGGTCGCTTTGGTGTTGCAAAATACAAAATGTTCAACCAGTTTTCTCCTTGTAATATGCTAGCAAAACCAGGTGCCTTTAAGCACGTCTTGAAGATTAAGGCAGCCTATGATTCCCAGACACCAACTCCAGAGCAACGGCTCAGCTCCCAGAAGCAAATAGAAAGTCTTCAAGGCTGTTAAAATATGTGGGCAGCGAGTGGCATGTCAACTCACACAAGGCGGGAGCTACCAATTTCAGCTTGCCATTATAAAGGTGAATTGTCTAAATCGCGAAAGGGCGAGTGATATTAACCTTAGGACCAGAACGATGGCAGCTCCCGGAGAGCAGCTGGGGAACGTAAATCTCTACCAGCCAAGAAGCAGAAAGATACTTAATAGAAGTATAATTGAAGGATTTTTTTCCTTCTCTCCTAGACTTAGATAGTTTGGCTAGTGTCAGTGGGAATTATGTTACTCTCACTCCTGGGCGGGGCCAGCGGCCTCAGGGTGTGGACACTCATTAAAGGACAGTCCAGTGACTGGCTGCCTGCATCAGGTGTGCCCCACCGCCTTCTGAAAGTCCCGCACCGGACTTATCTTCGAAGTCAAGGCAGTAGCAGCCCCAGAAGCAGCTGTTCAAATGTACAAATGCTAATTGCGACTTAGCACCCATTAGCACCACGGCAAAGACTGATTTATCAAATTAGTTACAACCCTCTGAGAGCGAGCACTTTAGAATCTTAAAAAAGCCAAATCAAGAAGAAATGTTAGAAAACATCTGATCTAGATTTTGTATTTGAGAAACTTGAGACCCAGAGAGGTGAAGTGACTTGTTCAAAGTCCCCTGCAAATCAGTGACAGAGCTGGGACTGGAGCCCAGCTTTCCCCAGGTGCTTGTTTCTGGAACCTTCTCGTCCATAAATCCTTCATTTTACAGATGAGGAAACCAAAATCCGCACATGAGAAGCCACTGGCCAAGCCTGGACCCAAACCAAATTCCCCACATTCCCTGTCCTTGTCTATCACGTTATCTCCTTTTTCAAATCCCCATGGCTGGGGAGAGAGGATAAGATAAAAGGTGGCCGACTGATTTGCATTTTGGCACATCTTCTCTTAATCATCAATGAGCTCTGGGAGACGACCACATGCAAAGTACTCCAGCCTCTGGGTAACAGACAGTGAGCAAGGAGGGGAAAGAGAAGCTGGGGACCCTCAAAGTGGGAAAAACACAGAGTGATTGGGCACAAGGGCGATTCCCCCAGAGAAGCCTCTGCAAAGACCGTAAATGTCCCAGGACGTGGCCCCTTCTTGCCGCCCGGTCTTCTCCTTCCCCCGTGACCTTGCTCAGCCCCTCCCTAGGAGAGAAGAAACCCCGATTCACTATCACAGCCTCAGCCTCTTCCCTGGAGGGGAGGTCGAAGGGTAGTTGTAGGGCTGGTGAGACAGGACTGTGGCCGCAACTTGGTTCCCTCTGGCCTTTCTCAGCCAGACAAGACAGGGCCTGAGTAGGGTTTTCCCTGAGCACCAACTATGGACCAGGCTCATTTTTATCCATAATGCATTTTACCACCAGTTCTCACAGCAAACTCAAGAGGAAATTCTCATCCTGATGTGCAGGTGGGGAAATTTAGGGCCAGAGAGGTTCATTTTCCTGCCTGGAGTCACCCAGCTGGTAAATGCCAGAGTCAGACTTGGACGAACACCTCTCGGGTTGCTCAGGCAGGCTCTGCCCTCCGCACCTCAGGCCCTCTCTGTGTCTCCAGGCCACCTCGTGATGCACGGCTGCCTCCCAGCCAACCTGGAAGCTCTTTTTTTTTCCTTTCTTTAACCTGCCTTCTCTGAGGATACCTCCCATCATGTGAATTATAGAAAGGGCACGTTTTATTCTCTTAGTCCTCTAAGAGTTGATAAATGGCCTCTCTGGACAGGGTGGAGGTTGTAGGTGAAATGAAAGCCAACCTTCTGGAGTGGAGGGGTGGGGGCCGGAAGGCCCTATTTGGGAAACGGTTTGTTCCACTGACCCCAGGCTGCCGTTGCAGGTCTGGAGTGCAGCTTTGACTTCCCCTGCGAGCTGGAATATTCCCCTCCACTGCACGACCTCAAGAACCAGAGCTGGTCCTGGCGCCACGTTCCCTCGGAGGAGGCCTCCCAGATGGACTTGCTGGATGGGCCCGAGGCAGAGCGTTCCAAGGAGATGCCCAGAGGTAAGGCTGGAGGCCTCTGGAAGTGTCCTGGGGGGGCCAGGACCAGGCTGGAATGCCTATCTCTGTTTGAAATGATGAGATTTCCTCACCCCTGTTCTGCCCTGTTTCCCTTGAAACAGGCTCTTAATATCTGCACCCCTATGTAGCTTCTTGGGCCATGCGAGGAAGGGGAGGATGCAAATCAATTTCAAGATCGGTCTGACTCTTTACTCTTTTACCAAGTAATAGAAATAGGATTTCATAACTCTCTTCCATGCAGACGTCCCAATGTAAGATGTAGGAAAAAGTGCTGATCTGTTAGTCCATTTGAAATGAGGTTGCCAGATAAAACATGAGATACGCTGTTAAATTTGAATTTCAGATGAACAGCAAATAATTTTTTAGTATAAGTATGTCTCATGTGATATCATTAGAACTCACTTATACTAAAAACTATTCCAATTATACTAAAAATTCAAATGTAATCGAGTGTCCTGCATTTTCATTTGCTAAATCTGGGAATCTGAATTTGGAAGGTATTGTAGAACTGGTTAAATGTTTGTTGCAAAGCCATTCATGAATATTCAGACTGCGTGTTTGCTTTGCACGGGGCTTCCAGTAGTCCCACACCGTTTATGAACATCTTCTTCTGAATTATCAGGGCTGGAAAAGGTAGGCTCTGAGTGAGTAGTGGGTGTTTGTTAAATATTTGCTGAGTTTTTAGGAGAGGGACGTGGAGTCACTAGGCCCTAGACCAGCCTCAGTTCTCTCCGGGTCAAACCTTAGGGCTCCCAATTTCCTAGACCTGGAAAACTCCACTGATCCAAGATTGACAGCCCATGTTTCTGGTTTTTAGGAAGAGGTAATAATTGAAATGGCAATGGGCTTACCAGACATTCAGTTTGCAAAGCGCTTCCAACTTTACTATTTCACTGGATTTCAATGTTATAAGGGAGGCAGGGCAGATGAGAAAACTAGGGCTCAGAGAGGGAGAGTGACTGGCCCAAGATCACACAGCCTGTGTGTGTGGGTCTGAGTCTAGATGCCTGCTGTGATGAGTCCTAGACGAGGACACTTTTTACCATGTCATGCGTCTGTCTTTGCAGCAAAGTAGTGGCCAGAGCCTGCTCTGTGGCCAGATTCTTGGGAGGTGATGATCTCAGGCTCATGTTACCAGGAAGTCTAGCAGGGACGGGGCTCTAGTAGGCTGATGGGGGAGGGTGGAGGTGGCCCAACAACAGCCACTGCTCTCGGGCTCGCACATCAGCCTCTACCCTGTCGCGACAGAACAGCGAGACAGATGCCTTTCCTTCCTACACACTTTCCTGGGCTGATATTTTCTGTTTTGATGGTTCCCTTGAGATTTCTTGACCTTGATTTGTATTTTAAGCTGCATTCACCTAGATACCAGTATGTATTATAGGGTATGTGTGTGGATAGATGAGTAGCTCTTAACCCGATAGCACATAGGAATCTTCAGGAGAACTTATCAAAAGTACTGTCTACACCCCATAGCCTGAGATTCTGATTCAGTAGATCTGAGATGGAGCCTAGGAATCTGTATATTTTGAAGTTTTATTAGGAAAGTAGCATGAACAAAAATATAGATATAACATATATGCATAGATCAGAGATTGCAATAAACCAACACCTGCGTTTTCACCACCAAGCTTGAGAATTTGAATGTTATCAGTCCTTTTACAGCCTCTTCTGCCCCCACCTAGAGCACAAGCTTCTCCCTACCCTCCCAGGTAACCACTCTCCTGTATTTTGTGTTCATCCTTCATTTGCTCTTCTTTAAGGCCTTAACACCTATGGTTATACCCCCAAACAACATATGGATTAGGTGTATATATTTCAATCTTTTATATAAACGGAATCATACGTTTTTGATTTGTCCAATCTGATACATGTAGCTGGGGTTCATTTGTTTTTGGTACTACATTGAATCCACTGTGTGAAAATACTGCAATTTATCTCTTCTACTGTCTGTCATCCAAGTACTAACCAGGCCTGACCCTTTTTAGCTTCCCAGATCAGATGAGATCAGGAACATTCAGGGTGGTATGGCCATAGATAATCTCTTCTACTGTCATTGAGCATTTGAGTTGTGTCTGGGTTCCTGCTATTACCATCAACACTATGGTAAGAATTTTTGTACATCTCTCTTGATGCACATGTCCAAGAGCTTCTGAGTCTAGAGCATATAATTAAGAGTGGAACTGCTGAGTCAGAGGGCCAGTGCATCTTCCATTTCATTAGGTAATGCCAATCTATTTTCCAAAGTGGTTGTACCAATTTATACTCCCACTGGTGGCCTATTAGTATTCTTCCCATGGTTACATCCTTATCGATACCTGGTATCATCAGACTTTATCATTTGTGTTCATCTGGTGAATGAAAGATAGTATTTCACTGTAGCTTCAACTTCCCTGGAAGCTGTTGTGTTTTATTTTTTATAAGTTTCTCAGGTGATTCTGAGTCCAAGTTAGGCTTGCTGCACTGTTGACATGGACCACTTGCACACTCGCTCCCATTCAGCCACCCCTAGGGATGTCTCTGGATTCTAGGACCCAACCTCTAGAAACATGTATTTTTGGTCAAGGTAGATTTTTTTTAAGAATTTATATTCTAGGGATCGAATTGTGATTACAGTTCAGTGAGATCAAGAGAGAGGGATAAGTGGCAATTTTGTTCTTTTGAATTCCACTGACTTTGTGGAATCAGACATTATAACTCTGAAATTTGATGCTTTAAAAAAAATTTTAAAACGGTGCCAATAAATTGTGCATTCCATTCCCTGATCTGTTTCTCCTCCTCCAACCTCTACCTTGTGATCTCTGGCCCATGTGTGTTATGATAACTGCTAGGAGAAAACAAATAAGAAGAGGGAGAGGAGGGAAGGAAGGAAAAACTAAATATTCACTTCTTAGTGTTCCTTAGTGGAACTTAGTGTGGAAATGTAGTGATACCTTGATGTTTTTGTGAAGCAGGGTACCAAGGGTCAGTACATGCATTGAATGAAACCTGTTCCCATTAGGTGGATCATTTGAGACTGGAATATCCAATTTTTAAGCAAATTTTGTCAACTTCCATCTCTCCGGAAGGTCGTTGCTCTTACCACGAGGTAGTAGGTAGTGTTACTATGGATGATGGCATGAACAACCACAGCAGTCTCCTTTACCAAGCTCTTTGGTGAACAAGCACATCCAAATATAACCTGGGGGAACCTCACCGTTGTTGGAAACTTGTGCTTATTTCTCTGTGGTCAAAGGGAGGGATCTATACTCACACGGCATTGATAAGTTGTAGACACAGTGGGGCTGGCCTCCCAGCCATTGCGGGGACTCCCTGCCCCCGTAGTGACACCCTTTCAGTAATGGGTCTCTCATCACTTTTTGAGTCAATTCATTATATCACTGCTTGTTCCATGAAGTAGGGCTGTTCTCATGAAACAGGCTGACGTAATAATGTCCCTTGACCTTCAAAGAAAGAGATGAGGGTGCAGGAGAAAACGACAAGCCCACTCTGCACATCTGCACAGTGGTGAAGCAAGGACTCACCTTCCAATCCCAACTCCCAAATCTTTAGCGTCAGTTTCTCTGTCGTGTTGGCAGAAAGGATGCTGGTGGTGAGGAGGAGGAGGGGTGATGAGGTGGCTTTTAGGGTAGGGCAGTCCCTGTTTTTTTTTGGTTTTTTAACTCAGCATTTATTGGTGAGATGGTATTTAGACTAGATTGCAATATTTCTTGTCAGGGAATATAGAAGGGCCAGCAAAAGGTGGCGAGATAATACCAATCATAGATAATGAACTGTAAGAGTATAAATTCCGAATGATTTTAATTTACAGCCTCTGTCGCTGAGGATAATAAGGGAGATACAATTCAGAGCAGCAAGATAATAAAGAGTGATCATTTTGATGGAACATAATATTATAAATTAATAAAATCTTGAGGAACCATCAGGTTGAAGTATTTGGTGACTTTTTAAGAAGTGTCATGGGCATGTTTGATGTCTACTCCTTCTGGCATTTTGGAATGCAGTCAAGGGAACATGATTTTCTTCTCCAGCAAGACAAGATTTTGCTCTTTAGCATGGACCTTTGCTCAGAAGTGGAAAACACAACACATTATCAGCCCCTCCGCAAGCCCCCAGCCCAGCCTCTCACGCCTATGCACACACAGGAAGAATGGGTTTAGACTCTGCGGCGAGAAGCTTCACACTCTTCCTGTGTCAACTCAACTCTCTTCCGGTGCTCCGATTCCCAAGTTTATGCTTTTTTTGTTCTGCGTTTGGTGGAGGGTCTGGCTGGAGCACTGCTACTGGGATTCTTCTGTTCGTCAAGATGGCTTTGTTTTCAAAAGATTGCAAAGCACTGTCGTGGAGCCCGTGATGGCTGAGGTGGCTTCCATACATGGCCAGGGGATGGCAGGTGCCGAATGGAGTCATTCAACCTTCTGAGCCGCTCCTGCTGTGTCCTTGAGTATTAGTTTCCTGTGGCTGCTTTAGCTAATTCTTACAAACTGGGTGGCTTAATACAATAGAAATTTATTCTCTCCTAGTTCTGCAAGCCAAGAGTGTGAAGTCAAAGTGTTGGCAGGGTTGGTACCTTCTGCAGGCTCCAAAGGAGAATCCATTCCAGGCCTCTCTCATAGCTTCTGGCAGTTGCTGGCAATCTTAGTGTTCCTTAGCATATAGATGTATCGCCCCAACCTGTGCCTCCATCATCATGTGGCTTTATCCTCATGGACCTGCCTCAAATCTGTCTCTTACAAGAACACGTGTTATTAGATGTAAGGCCCACCGTAAGTCCAGCATGATCTCATCTCAGGATGCTTGATAACATTTGCAAATACTCTATTTTCAAATAAGGGCATCTTCAGGAGTACTAAGGGTCAGGATTTGGACACATCTTTTGGCCGCTATTCAAACCACTATACCTTGATTTTCCCCACCTTGTTTCTGGGTTGGTATGTGGATCCCCTGCACCTGGGGGCTGTGAGTTCTCAGCCCCTTCAGGAAGTCTGATGAGACAGGTTCAGAGGAGTCCAGATTAATACCACAATTTCTTGTCCTTCCTCCAATTCCTTCCCCCATTCTAGAGTTTTAAATTCTTTAAAAATCCCTTAAACACCTCTCAAGTGGACTCCAACCCAGGAGTAACAGGAACCTGGGCCACCTTTTGAGCTTCAGGCACAAGCTTGGTGGAAAAGTTCTCTCAACATACAGCCCCCTTTGCAGCCATAGTCATTGCAGGATGCAGCTAAGTGGCTGAGTTGGCTCTGAGTCTCACCTCTGATTCTTGACCTTTGGAGTTGTTGACAGGCAACTGGAGTGATAAAGGTCTGCCCAGCACTTCCCCCTTCACCCATTGAAACTCGGCATCGGGCACCCATTTCTGTCTGCAGCCTTCATTCCCTGACAGTCTGGGATCTCTGATACGTGCCTGTGAATGGTTTGCAACTCTTTCTGGAGAGCAAGCTTCGCAGATGAGGAAGGGGAGGAGGTGTCCTCGTGGTTGAGGACAGGCTGTCATTAAGATGGAGACGGGAGGACCTTCAGGGCTGGAGAATCACTGAGCTTTATCCTGAAAGCACCACCCTCATCCCTGCCCTGCACCATTGCAGAGTGAAATGTGCTACCGCCAGCTTCAAGTCCCATATTTACAGCCCACAGGGTTCAGTGGTCACCCTTAAGGTCACCTGGTTAATGGGAGTCAATAATTGCACACTTCACTTTGTAGGAGCAGCCTTTAGCAAAGACCTCTGGTTTTACAAGGATGTTGATGCTAGGGGAGCAGTCAAGAGAGGTAAGCAAACTAGAATAAAAGGAAAATGAAATTGGAGTGACGGGTGGTACACACACACACACCCTGGGACAGAACAATGTTCCTCTCTTTTCACTTGTTCCAAACTGAATGATCCAAACTAGGGCTATCCATGCCAAGTATCTACAGGCTCTGCCTCTCCCAGACTCCCTTTCCTTGCTGCTCTGTCCATGGGCAAGTTTCCACTTTAAGGCAATGGTTTCTAAACTTTATTTTATTGTATGTCCCATTTTGAGCATGTGCTCCTACTGTGTTATACTCATCAATTATGGGCATGTATGTGTATTTAATTGTATAATATTATTAATAGAAAAGCATAAATTTATTTCTTTTCAAGATAAAAATTAATATAGCCACACTTTGGAGACCACTGTAGGACACCTGGCCTTCTATATAAATGGACTCAGACTTTTTGGTTCACTGAGGCATCTCACCCTGGCCCAGGGATTATTGATATCTCTGACTCTTTTTCTAGTCCCTTAAAGAACTTCTTGGAGCAGGTTTCTCACCTCCCAGAACCTGGGCTTGCTTGCCAGATATTCCTTCACCTGGAAGGCTGCACAGCCCATCTGTTCTCTTTTAAGTCTCAAAGACCTTTATCTTCTTTTCTCAGAATCTACATGGTTAGGAGAGAAAAGAAATAATTTCTCAGCTAAGTACTATTAACAATTCTAACTCTCAAAAGTCAAAAGATATCTTTACAGAAATTCTTGTTTCCATTTCCGTTGACGTACCTAAGGTACCAGGTTGCAACCGATATTAGTATTTCCCACTGGCTTATCTAAAAAACTATTTTGATAATATTTATGATAGTAAAAAAACTAGAAATAATTTAAATGCCCCCAAATAAGGAATCTATTAAATAAATAACATATAGTATACCTAAAATAGTATGCCACCATTATACTTATGCTATGTAAAACTCTTTAATAATATGGGGAAGTATTCAAGGCCTATTATTAAGTTTCAAAAAAATCAAGTTAAACAATGTGTATAATAGAAATTGTTTATGAAATAAAAACTGCATATGTACATAAAGCAAAAAGTCTGTAAGGAAATATAGTAGAAGTTATTTCTAGACGACTGAATTATCAGTGATTTTCATTTTCTTCTGTGCTTTTGCTATTTTCAAACTTGAGTCCATGAACATGCATTGCTTTTATAATAAGATAAAACATGCTGTTATTTTTTAACACAAAGGGATCAAAAATTCTCATTTGAAATTGCATTCTACTGAATTATGCTAGACTTTTGGGAAAAAGAGCTGCTAACTATTTTATGCCATAACAACAACTAAAAAAGCTCAACCCAGAATCTTGGCTGGGGGGCAGCAGACAAGCAGACAGACAAGGAAGTTGTCATCTGTTCCTCATCTGTAAAGGTTACACTACATGGTCAATAAGGCCGTTTCCTGCTCTGCTGTAAGAGAGGGTAAGCCCAGGGTACAGCACGGCCATTGGCAGCTGGCATCAGCTCACAAGCTCAGAGTACCCCACTCCCACTGGCTTTCTGTTTAGTTTATCCTCGAAGGGTAGGAAGGGGTAATTGAGGCAAACAAATACCCAGTAGGTTCTGGAATATATCCAGGGACCAAGTGCAGCATATGAATAGGAGTGGCAGGAACACACCCACTCCAGTTCAATCTTCGCTCCTGCAGACTCACCAGCGGGCTCTGGGTGCTCATGTTTCCACTTGAGCTTGACTCCTCATCACACTAAGGTCACTGGGTGGCTATAGAGCCTCTCATCCCTGACCTTCCTCTGGAACTCACCGAGAAAGGCCACATTCATTCTCTGGTTCTGGTTGTAGAAACGTGTCCCTCATCTCCCAAGCAACAAGGTCCTTGGGCCTCAGATCCTGACCCTTGAGCAATCACATCAACAAGCTGTGATTTGTGATTCTTTCCTCCTAATGCAAATCTGGGACTAAAGTGGCAGCTGGAGCTTGGGCTCCGGAGAGGGACTTTGCAGGGTAGGGGTTTCCAGTGAAGTAAGGCTCCCTTCCCCATCAGGAGGGGCCTCTCCCAGGCTGTTGCCTCCTCTGCTTCCTAGGGGTTCCCCTCTTCCTGGGAAGGAGTGAGTTATAGATGCCTGGTGAACACACTAGCCCTCCTGAACTGAAGCTTACGAGGGCAATGGGGAGCTGAGCATGTGCAGCAGAGCTCGAGGAGCAGGGCCTGGCTCCCATCCCAGCTCTGCCATCACAGGCATCACTGTACCTCTCAGGGTCTTGGGTTCCTCATCTGTAAAGGTTACACTACATGGTCAATAAGGCCGTTTCCTGCTCTGCTGTAAGACAGGTAGGCATATCCAATACAAATGATGGCCAAATACCTAGCATCAAATCCGTGAGGCACAGAAACACCCCCCCACCTCCCAGTCCCACCTAGGCAGAGGGACCTACTCCCCAAGGCTTGGCTGCGGTTTCTGGAATCTGAACTGCCCTGTTACCCAGGTCACCCTTTGGACCCCAGCACTGAGATGGGAGCATTGCCTCTAGAAACCCATGTGGCACTGAAGGGAGCAAAGAGAAACTCCTCACCCCTGAAAGCAGCTACACTGGTCAGGTGAGCTCCTTGGGGCCAGGGGCCTGAGGAGACATCACAGCATAGCACTAGAGACTAGTGTGATCAGCAACATAACTACCCTGCAAGATGTCCCGATACCCTGTGAAGGTGTTTCCTTACGTGGCAAAAGGAACTTTGCAGATGAGCTTACCCTGGATGACTGGGTTGGCCCAGTGGAATCCCCGGGGGTCCTGATGAGTGAGAGGGAGGCAGGAGCATCTGAGTGAGAGCAGGAGTGTGAGGATGGAAGCACAGGTCAGTCGCAGAGAGACAGATGTAAGAATGCTCCCCTGCTGGCTTGGAAGACAGAGGGAGAAGCCATGAGAGCAGGAATGCAGGTGGCCTCTAGGAGCTGGGAAGGAAAAGAATAAGGATTCTTCTCAGAATCTCATCCAGGGGGAACGTATCGCCACCAACCAATCCATTCTGGACTTCTGATCCCCAGAACTACAAGATAATACATTTGTGCTATGTTAAGCCACTGAGTTTCTGGCAGCAATGGGAAACCAACACAGTTGGTCTTGACCAACTCAGGTGGAAAGTGATACACTCTTTAAGGCCTGACTGGGCCTTAAAAACAAACTCACTTTAGTTATTGTAGGTGTCCAATGAGTTCTTGTCCCCTCCACTGTGATGAGAATAAACATCTCTGTGGACCAGAAACAAAACAGAAATATCTGTCTTCAGCAGGAGCTGACACTGGAAATGGGCAGGTGTGTCTGGGAGTTTAGCTCTTGTGAGGCCAAACTCTTGAAAGCCCCCAGGGAGGTCCCGGAGAAGGCACTTTGCTAGAAATGGTGGGTCTGGGGTGAGACGACGATTTCTCCTGTGGTGGGAGCCCAAAGGAGGCTGGGACAGCTGCCCAGGGTGCAGTTTCTATGAGGCTCCAGTCTGGGATGGCCATGAAACCACATACACACAGGGCCTGGGGCAAGCTGCCAGCAGCTCGGGAGCGAGCCCTGTGTCCCACCCCAGATGGAACAGGCAGAAGCTACAGACTGCTTGCCGAGCCATGGCCATATTTGATTCTCACAACACAGCAAGATGGGTATTATCAGCATCTTTAACTCACAGATGCTAGACCAAGGCTAATTCATAAGCTTCAAAGAGGAAATGGGGACTTTCTCATTTATTGCAATGTCCCAAGAGCCTAGTCCAAGGTATAGTATAAAATAGGCATTCATTAAATATTTCTTGACCTATTGTTAGATGCTTAGAGAGATGAAGTAAGTGGCTCTGACCTCCAAAGCTAGTGTATGGCAGAGTCAGATCTTGAATTTCAGTTTTTGAACACTGACTGTCATGTTCTTGCCATTATACCAGAGTCTTCCTAAAGCACAACGTTTCCCAGGCCTCTTCCTTTGCAAGACTCTCCCCTATCAGATGTCTGGCAGTGCCGTCAGAAGTTCAGGGCATTGCACACATGCCAATGATGCTGGGGTGTCTCACTCTGTTCTGTGACACAACCAAATTATACCCACTGTGTGTCTGGAAGTGCAGCATCTTCAGAGTAGTCTTGGGAAGCCCACTTCCATCTGTGTCTTCTTCACAGTTGGCCGGGGTGATGGGTGCTGCCCAAGGCAGCCACAGCCTAAACCTCGCCATCCATCCAGGCCACATGGTGTGCAATCTGTGTTAGAAAGTGGAATCAGGTCACCGCAAGTAGCTAAGCTGTTTTCAGTGCCCTGCCTTTTTAGAAATGGAAGGAGCTCAGTGCTGAGCTCAACCATGGGCTGACACATAACCTCAGGCCTCGGTTTCTTAATTGAATGGGTGGGACAAGAAACTCTGTACAAGTATGTGGAGCTGTCATTTTTACTTACTTACTTCTCCTTATTAAGAAGCTTTTATTAGTGTTATCTAGATTTTTTAGCCTCACTGATTTCTATATGTCAAATAATTCAGATAAGACATATCCTAAAGAAATATGGACTCTGTTTAGGCAAAGCCATGAACCACTCTGAATTTATGCTTGAAGAGATTTGAAGGAAAGCCAACACCTTGCAAAGAAGAATAAAATACAATTCTCTCGAAGAGGGATAACTACAAAACGATTCTACTTAGAGTGGAAAGATAATCTTTACTCATTCAAGATGGAGAACGACTGGTTCAGTGCAAGTTAGAGATCTGGAGGTCATTTTACCTCTGTGGCTCCCTTTCCTGACTTGTTATAAAAATCAATTGAAATAATGCATAAGAGACCTTATGTAAACAGGAAAATGACGTAACAGAGTGACATGTAGCCCATCTGACAGCAGTCATCCCAGCCAGAACTGCCTGAAACAAATGGCTCTGCTCAGTGTTTGTTTTTGTTTGTTTTGTTGTTTAAAACAGAGTCTCATTCTGTCACCTGGACTAGAGTGTTGTGGCATCAGCCTAGCTCACAGCAACCTCAAACTCCTGGGCTTAAGCGATTCTTCTGCCTCAGCCTCCCAAGTAGCTGGGACTACAGGCATGCGCCACCATGCCCGGCTAATTTTTTCTATATATATTTTTAGTTGTCCAGATAATTTCTTTCTATTTTTAGTAGAGACAGGGTCTTGCTCTTGTTCAGGCTGGTCTCGAGCTCCTATCCTCAAGGGATCCTCCCGCCTTGGCCTCCCAGAGTGCTAGGATTATAGGCA
>CAUYSK010105861.1:0-53583 GCA_963575035.1 Avahi laniger
CCAGACCCCCACAGCATCTCTACATTTATACTCTTTTCTTGCCAGGAGGGATTTGGGGAGTAGAGAAGTTTTTCACCACTTGAAATAACCAGCCTCTTTCCAGATAAATTTGCCTTATGCAGAAGAAAATGGAAACTCACCCGGCCAGGAAATAAATTACTAATATGTTCTCAGTGCAGGGCACTCGCCCTCTCTGTGCCTGCAGGGACTCTGGTTGTTTAGCAACCAGCCGGTGTCCAAGCATCATCAGCAGATTAGCAAACTAGGTCTGTTTGCAACCTAATGCTTCTCAGTTAGCGGCAAATAGCACACGGAGATGGCGCTGCTTGTTAAAGGCCAGTGGTGGACTGATAGGACCAGCTGGGCCCACCTCTAGCCAACAGCAGGATGAGACCAGGGGCAGGGGCTCTCAGAGCATGTGTTCCAGTCCTAGCTTTCACTTGTCCTCGGGCAAGCAAGTCATTTTACCTGTTGGGGTTGTTTTCTCATTTATAAAGTGAAAGAATTTAACTAGATGTCCCCTAAGGCCCTATCCAAAGAGCATGAGCTTTAGGTTTGAATCTTGGCCTTACCCTTCCTAGCTGTAATCCCTCAACCTCCTTCAGCTTCAATTTCCTCATCTGTCAAACAGAAATCATATCTACTCTACAGGGTCTATGGCAGATTATGAGATAGGCATGTTGAAGCCCTAATACTGTAGAAATAGGGTTAGCAGGCAGGGAGGTAGACCCCCTGAATGCCGACACGGCCCCTCTCTGGCCAAAAGGTTTTGCTTCTCCCAAGGAGCTACCTTCACTCATTAGGCATCTTATCTTCTGCACAACCTTGGGACGGCTTGTTCCCTACTTTCTTGAAAAACCAAAGTAAGAACAACCCTGAACCCAATTTGAATTGCCATCTTGCTAATCTTCCAACCCCAACCACCACTGGTAGTCAAGCTAACGAGGGTCACTGCAGGGATCCAATGAGCTAACATGCAGTAAGCTATCTGCCAAGGGGCCAAGGTCTCACTCCTCCTTCTCAAACACCCTCAAAGACCAACTACCACAATCACCAGCTGGAGTCCCTTGAAAGTCACACACGAGGTAAGAGAAAGGAAGGACAGAGTGCAGTTTGTCCTCCACTCGTATTATCATCAGGATTAACTACTGCCCAAAGGGCCCAGGCTGACTCCTTTTAGGGCTTCAGCTTATGCAAAATTGCAAGTTCCTGCAGAAAAATCACGAACACTTAAAAGTTTCATTATTGCCTGTTCCTTGGAGACACCACTGACTAACTCATCTGCAAGCTTGGGAATGAATGACAACACCAATGACCAAATGGAGAGTGGGAGATGAGGATGAAGTGGGCACAATGAGACAGTGGCCAGGGCGCCAACTCAGCTGAAAGAGTATTTCCTACCCATGGCACTAGGACAGAACATTCAAAGGTCACCCTTTTAATTCCACATGGATTTAGACATGAATATTCCCAAGGAGGTCTTGCCAGCCACCTTGGATTTAACTGTGCACATACATACCTCTGCTGGGGGGCTTCTCGCGTGGTACTTTAATCATTCTAGTATGTGGCTCTTGGAAGGGAGGAAAGGTCATGCTCATTTTGCAATCCCAGAGCCTACGGTGTTTCTTCAGCGTCTCACGCATGCTCTTCCCTCTGGTTGTCACAACACCAGGGTCCCCTGGTCCTTCTCCAGCCCCTCAGGCCACTCCTCCTCCACACAACTTTCCAATGTTGGGTTTCTGCAGGGCCCTGTCATCCACCCTATCCCCATTCTCTCCTGTAGCTCTAATTACTATCTACATGCTGGTGACAACCTGAACTGTCTACCAAACATGTCCACTTGACATTCTCACAGGCACCTCAAACTCAGTAGGACCCAAAGTTTAATGGTGTTTTTCACGCAGACTTGTATTCTCTCTGGTGTTCCCACTCTCAGTGAATGACACCACCACGGCCCGGGTGCTGAAGCCAGAAACTTGAGGATCACCCTGACTCCTCCCGCTCCATCCTCCTCATCTAATCCGTCATCAAATGCTGTCAGTTCTGCTTCTAAAATACACCTTCCGTCGTTCATGGCTCTCCAGCCCATCGCCAGCACTCTGGAGCAGGCTCCTGTGGTCTCTTGCCCAGACGCTGGGCTGCCACGTCCATTTTCCCTCTCCCGTCTGATCTCCAAACTGCATGGAGAGGGATCTTTTAAAACTGCACACCTGGCCAGGTTCTTCCTAGAATCCTCTAACAGGCGCTCATTACACTCCAGAGAAGGCCTAAAACCCTTCCAGTCTCTTTCAAAACCTCTCATTACCTGGCTCCAACCTACCTCTCCACTATTTCCTGCCCCGGGGCTCCCTCGACTGCTACACATGCACACATGCGCACACGCACATGAGCACACACACACTCACACACACGCACACACCCTCAACCATGTTACATACTATGCTTCTCTCCTACGACCCTCTTCTCTCTCCTCCTTCGTGCTCCGTCAGTTTGCCTTACCATGGATGCTCTTTTTGTAGCGCTCACCACACGAGTGATTACCTCTTCATGTCTGGCTTCCTCCTGAGACTGTATCTATCCTGTCCACCCTTGTCTCTGACAGCACCTACAACAGGGCTTGGCCTCACGGTAGGTGCTCTGTGTGTCATGGTGTGTGCATTCATCTGTTGAATGAATGAATGCTCTGTAAATTTCCGATGACCGATGGGCAGAGGAAAGACGAGAACACCACAGGGCCATCCCCAGGACCCGTCTCACCTCAGGACAATGCCAATGCAGAGGAGCGTCCCGAAGGCCAGGCTTCCTCCAGCCACCAGGAACGTGGGCAGTGGTGCCGAAGAAGAATCTTGCACTAGGTTAAAAAAAAAAAAAAAAAAAAGATAGTGGAGAAAGAATGAATAGGAGTAAAATAAGGAGAAAAAGGAGGAGGAGGTGCTGTCAAAAGCCTCAGAGGAACCTTACCCCTGGAAGAGGAAACAGCTGTGGTAACCAACAGGCCACCTGACACGCTTAACAGTTTTCTGGCCAAAGCCAACTCTAGAAGAGCCACCCCCAGCACAATCTGACAGACCCCACTGCTTGGCAAGAGATACACCCACGCTCAGAGTTTCTGAGCTGCTGCGGCCAGCCACAGACTCCCACTCACTTTCAGGGTGGTTTCTCTGGTGGCATTCCACCTACCCCCACGAGACACAGAGCAGGGCACAAGAAACAGAAGGCTTTGGGGACCTCCTCGATGGCAGCTCCATTGAGGACGATGCCAGAGAGGCGCAGATGCTTTAAATCAAGTATTCGGAAGCAGTTTTCTCCATTGGGGTGTCATCTCTTTCCTGTCCCCCCACTTGGCACTCCGGTCCCAGCCATATGAACTTCACTGGGTTCTCCAACATGCTATGTTCTCTTTCCTCCAGGGCTTTCCACACGCATTCCCTCTTCTCTCCAGAACACTCTTCCCACCCTTGCTGCACCCCTCTGCTATCCAGTCCCCACATGGCCTTTGGGTGTCAGATGAGGTAATGTCACTTCCTTTGAAAAGTGACCGGGCTCCAAGCTGGGTAAGTGCCCCTCCTGGTTGCTTCTCCAGTTCCACCTCCAGACTGAGCTCCCCGAAAGTGGGACCCCATGTATCTTTTCATTGTTAAACTCCCAGCTGCTCACACAGTGCTAACACAAAGCAAGCTCTCCAAAATATTTCACCGAATGAAGGAAAGAACAAACTAGCTCCAAAAGGTGTCATGTCTTCCCACAGAAGCTCCATAAGCTGTCATGGCTTCCTACCACTGCCAGAGACGCTGGACTGGACAGAGGGTACATCTAAGCAGAACCCTTGTTCCCTCCTCCTACTGGGAATGGAACAGCCACAGTTGTATGGACCCGGATTCAGGCTCTTCTACCCCAAATGGTTTCCACTGTGGATGAAGAGGCACCTGCCAGTCATCGCTTGAGACGCCCACTGGAGGCAGGCACCACGATGAGCCCAGACGGTGAGTGGGCATCGACTGCAAGGACAGATCTCTCCGACTGTGTCCCATGTCTCTTGACAGAAGCAGCTGTGCAATGAAAGCAGTATGCTCGGCTTGCTCATTTATTAATTCTTACCCGAGTGGTAAGAAGGAGCTGGCCAAGTGGAGGTCAAAGGAGAGTGTCCAGGCAGAGCAAGCAGCAAGTGCAAAGGCCCTGGGGCAGAGTGTGTGTGCAGGGGCAAGGAGTGCGGCATGGCTGGAGCAGAGCTACAAGAGGAGAATGGAGAGGCGAAGTCTTAAGACAGGGTACTACCTGGCTCTGCTAGGGCTCCTCAGGGAGATTGGCGCTTTTACTCCGGGAGAGATGACATTGAGCCAGAGAGAGCTTGCATGTGTGTTTTAAAGGTCACACCAGGTGCTGGTTGGAAAAGAGTCGGTTGGGAGTTCATACTAAAAGCCAGTAGACCAGGTGGCAGCTCCAGAAGTCCTGCAGGGTGCCAGGCAGCAGTGGCTGGCCCAGGTGCTGGCACTGGAGGTGGTGAGACGTGGTCAGCTTCTAGACACGTCTCGAGGTACAACTGACAGGAGCTGCTGAGGGACCGGCCATGGGAGAAGGGATAGGAGAGGAAGCAGGCCTGATTCCCCGAGCCTGAGCAGCTGGCGAATGTGGGGCCAGACACGGGGAAGAAAGAGAAGAACCGATCTGGGTGGGAGAGGTGGGGAGGCACCGAGCGTCCTCTGTTAGACATGTCAAGTTTGAGGTCTCCAGTGGGTATCCCGTCTGTCGACGAGGCAGTTGGACACAGGAGTCTGGGTCTTAGTGGAAAGGTCAGGATGGAGACAGAAATTCGGGAATCATCAGCCCATAGATGGTCTTCGAAGACTGGAGCTGGAGGAGGTCCTCAGTGAGGCTGGGTGGAGAAGACACAAGGGTCCCTCTCCTCCATGGCAGCCTTGAACTCCCAACCTCCTGCCCTCCTGCCCATACCACCCAAGGCCCATTTCAAATGGCGCCTCCTCCAGGAGCTTCCTGTGATTGCCCCGTTGAATATGTTCTCTCAAGTCTCTAAACTCCACTCGCTGTATCTACGCCTCCTCCCTTTTGGCCCATCTCACACCCCGCTCCTAGTTACAGTTACTGGTTTACTCTGGGTCAGAGCTGCCCACTGGACTGGGGCCTCCTTGAGCGCAGGGGTGGCTTTCATTCGCTCTGAGCCCCCAGCTGTGCAGAGCTCAGCTCCAGGTATTTAGCAGGTCCTCCATGGGTGCGCTGCACCCCGGTAGGGCTCTGCACCTGGGAAGGCAGCAGGGGCAACCAGCATCAGGTGCAGGCAGGAGTCTGCCCCAGGAAGGGGAATGAGGCCAAGCACTTCCTCACAAAGCCCAAGAACTATCAGATGGAGCTGCTCAAGAGCTGAACCTCTGGAGTCTGGACGCCACAAGTCCCCTATATCCAGCAAAAGAAACACAGGACCTGGGACTGTTCCGGATTCAAATGTTGGTCCATTTTCCTGGTCTTGCAGGAATGGGGAGTCAGAAGCAATGAAATCAAGGGCTTCCAAAATAAAGACTTCCCTCAACCGGCATTCCATTTCAGACTCCATTGATTTCGTTCGTAGCACGTTCATTTGCACTGTGGACCAGCTCTGAAATATTTCACGGACTTGTCCCGGCTCTTCTTATGGTCTCTCCACTGTACCCTAGCTAACTTCAACAAACTTCCTCCAACTTCAACATATAAAGGAATAAAAGAACATTTCTGCCATTGATCCTCTGCCAACCCGCCCAAGTAAGAAGGGACTTTCTGCAGGCACAAGTCTTGAGTCTCTCAGACCATAGGAATACAAAAATATCCAGTCCTTACCTGGGAGGCTTGTTGCATTTGCAGAGTCTCCGGGGAGAATATTATCATCCTCGTTATTAGTAGTAGCAGGCGCCTAAAAGAGACATTCCTCACCATAAGCCTGTTTCTGCAGATTCCACCACCATTCAGACCCCATTCAGAGTCACGTCCTCCTCAGAGCTCCCCCCACTCCTCCCAAGGCATTCCTTTCTCTATCTCATGAACCTCCCAGTATCTGATCTTTGTCTCCCTCAGCTTTTCACTAATATTTGCATTATTTGTATGCACAGCTTGCCTGCTCCTTTGTAACTGCCTCTCCAAACAAGGGCACAGCACCCTGCACGGAAGAAATACTCAACGTGTATGCTGAAGCTGCAGCTGTGCTTGTGATCTGGTGCTTACAGGGAGAGCACTGACTGGAATGCTAGCTCCGCCACTTACTAGCTATGTGACCTCGGCCAGATTTCTTAACCCCTGTGGGCTTCAGTTCTGTTCCCTTGTAAGGTTAACATGAAGATTGAATGAAATGGCAAATGAGGCCAGGCGCAGTGACTCACGTCTATAATCCTAGCACTTTGGGAGGCCAAAGCGGGAGGATTGCTTAAGGCCGGGAGTTCCAGACCAGCCTTAGCAAGATCCTGTCTCTACAAAAAATAGAAAAATTAGCCAGGCATGGTGGTGCACATCTGTAGTCCCAGCTACTTGGGAGGCTGAGACAAGAAGATTGCTCGAGCCCAGGAGTTTGAGGTTGCAGTGAGCTGCGATGATACCACTGCACTCTAGCCCTGAAGTCAGAGCAAGACCTTATCTAAAAAAAAAGAAAAAAAAAAAGTAGCAAATGCAATGCTCATAGTTTAGCAGAGAATGGCTAATCCTCCATCAGTGTCAGTTCCCCTAGAAGCTGTGTCGGGAGCTCTCCAGCCCCACAGGCATGGGCTTTCCTGCAGCTGTTCCTGCAGGTGCCCGGACAGTCCTGCGTCAAACACGGATAAGGCTCACAGCCTTCCCTGTGCTGCCCAGGTCCAGAGTGGCTGTGCCTCCCAGCTTAGCATTTAGGGAATTAAGGACAAGAGGAGAAGATACAGTTGGATGGGAAATTGGATTACTCAAATAATTTGTTAAGCAGCTTCAGAGGTAATCCTCTTTCCAATAAATTATGACACCCGGGAGTCCACAGGGGAGGCTTTCAGATGGACTGAATCCGGGTCTCAAGCTAAGCTGTTAGTGGTGCCCAGAAAGCTCGGAGATGAAACAGCAGCCTCTGGACGCAGCGCAGTTCCGTGCACCAGATCAGCGCTGCTTCGCACTTGATAGTACTGGGACAGGAGAACTGCTATCATCCCCTTTCACCGAGGCTTGAAAAGGACAAGCAATTCACCCATGGCCACACTCCTAGCAGGTGGCAGAGCTGGCACTGAAACCAAATTCTGTTTGGCACCAACCCACACACTCTTAACCACTAGGTGCTGCTTGCCTGACCCTTTTCTAAGAACATAAGCTCACCTGTGTGCAGGTGGACATCTTGGCCTGCCCTGGAGGACTGCTGGATTCTGTGGATAGAAGGAAGTGTCGTTATTAGTGATTCATGGACCCCGGAGTCCTGTCTAATGGGCTTCAGAAGCAGAAAAAAGTTCACACAATGTTATTTAAAAGAACATAACCCTGAAATTACCAAATATCCAACCATAAGGGACTAGCTGTATAAATTATGACACAGCCATATAATACAACACCCTTTAAAAATAGTTTAGAAAAACATTAAAGATAAGATAAAATGTTGCATAAAAAATGCAAAATAAGGCTGAGCGTGGTGGCTCACGCCTGTAATCCTAGCACTCTGGGAGGTCGAGACAGGAGAATTGCTCAAGGTCAGGAGTTCAAGACCAGCCTGAGCAAGAGTGAGACCCCATTTCTACTAAAAATAGAAAGAAATTAGCTGGACAACTAAAAATATATAGAAAAAATTAGCTGGGCATGGTGGTGCATGCCTGTAGTCCCAGCTACTCAGGAGGCTGAGGCAGAAGGATCGCTTGAGCCCAGGAGTTCGAGGTTGCTGTGAGCTAGCCTGACACCACGGCACTCTAGCCCAGGCAACACAGCAAGACTCTGTCTCAAAAAAAAAAAAAGAATGCAAAATAAGAAAAAGTCCACATAGTTTGATCCATAGTTTCTAAAGAAACATATTTATATAATTATTTATTGGATAATACACTATATGTCATAATGCTATACATTCATACACAGGAAGAAATAAATGGAAGGGTAGACATCATCAGATATAAGCACTATTAACATTCTGATTTCCTTCTATGCACCTTTTTGCAATAAAAAATATATAACAAACAACACATTTGCATCTGCCTGGATAGGTTTAGTACACCTTGCAGGACAAGGGATATGTCCCTCCCCTCCATGGGAACAGTGTTTCTGCAGAAACCCCCAAGGAGGGTTTCTGGCCAGAAGAGGCCAAGTAGCCAAGTGAGAGCCTGGCCCCAAGGGGCCAGAAGCCAGACCGTGACAGGCAGTGGGTGGAATGCTGTGAATTTCAAAATATTTTCTTGTCAGTGCATCATTTTTCCATTAAGAAGTTTAAAATAACACAGAAATGGTTTACACAAACATAACGAGCCTCCCTGAGCCAGGATCAGGAAGGACTAGTAAGCGGGTAGAAGATAGGGTGGTCTTGTCTCTTCTGCTTGGGAGAGAATTTCCAGCAGGAGTACAACATCCCCTGGAAGGAAGTACACACACCACAGCACTAGAGGGGATGTAAGAACACATCTTCCCTCCTCATTGTACAGAGAGGAAGCAGAGGCCCAGAGAGGGAAAGCAACCTGTCCAAGGTCACACAGCAAGTGTGACCAAATTGAACCAAGAATTCATGGGAGGAACCCAGTTTCTCATTCCTTCGTGCTCCTCCCAGCCCAGCCTAGCAGAGAACAGACTTATAGCAGGGCATGACTGAGGGGTGACCAGAGGGTATGGGGGCACTAGTAAGAAAGCTAAAACCAGGAGATGGGAGCAGCACAAAATAGGAAATACGAGTGACTGTGGATGGTCATTTAGCCCAGGGTTTCCCAAATCCTTTCAGGCCCCGCCCCAGACCTGTGGCCTCAGAATGCTGGGGATGGGACCCAGTCATCCGGGTTTTCAAAAGGCTCCCCAAACTCAGAGAGATGCTTCAGGAAGAAAGGTTTCTACCCTCGGTCCTGACCACCAACACACGCATGTGGTCCAGAGAATGACGTGTAACTTCTGGTGGCTCGGATTTCCAGGGTTAACGTGAGAACAAACCACAAAGCCAGACGCTCACAGGCAGGGGGAGGAAAGGCAGTGGACCCGCGGGAGCAGCGCCGGGCAGCTCCTTCCACCCTGGGCAAGCTGACCCTTCTTCACGCCTTTCTCCACAGCCTCCAAACCACCAACCACAGCTAATCACTGCCCCTCCACTCAGGCACAAAGTAAATAAATGAACCTCGCTGAGGAGCCAACGGTCATCCGAGGAAAAATGAATCACCTCCAGCCGGGTCGCAAACACCACCCAGGACAGTCTCTAGAGAGAAGTCCACTGGTCTGAGGCCAAACGAGAAGCGCAGGGAAACAGCAGGGTGTGCGTCCCGTGGCGTACGGCTGCCTGTGTCCTTTATCCTGAGATGATGCCCTTCCACATGTTGGGGGGTTAAAGCATGCTTTCTTTTATGAAATAATGGTGGTGGTAAATGCAATCGCTATTTTTCACTTACTTTTTTAATTTTATGTCCTTACTTAGCAAAATTAAAAAACCTTGGGCCAGGCACGGTGGCTCACACCTATAATCCTAACACTCTGGGAGGCCGAGGCGGGAGGATAGCTTGAGCTTTGAGGTTGGAGACCAGCTCCTAACTGATCTGAGTGAGAGTGAGACCCCATCTCTACTAAAAATAGAAAAATTAGCCAGGCATGGTGGCAAGCTCCTGTAGTCCCAGCTCCTCAGGAGACTGAGACAGTAGGATTGCTTGAGCCCAGAAGTTTGAGGTTGCTGTGAGCTAGGCTGACGCCACGGCACTCTAGCCCGGGCAACAGAGAGAGACTCTGTCTGAAAAAAAAAAAGTTGGCAACCTTAATTGGTCCCTGGAATTCTTTCTGAAATGTTACAGGCCTGTGAAATCCCAATGTCTAGGAATCTCTGAGCTCTGCACAGGGAGGTCAGGCAGGCAGAGGGGAGGATGTGGGAGGAGGTGATACAGGGATGAGCAGGGAAGGAAGAGCAGAGTGCCCCAGATGGATGGCGCAAGGACAGAGGGCACATCCTCCAAGGTGCTGGCCGGGACGGTACAGTGGAGGGAAAGAGGCGCATGCGGGAGGCCAGGAGTGAGGGAGGGGTGGCAGGGCCCGGAAGCCCCTCTGCACCAGGCTCTGGAGCTCGGGCTTCACCTGGCAAACCATGAGGAGGCATGGCTGTCGGCAGGAGCGACAGAGGCAGGCCTGTGATTCAGAAAGATGCCTGTAGCAGTGGCGTGGAGGATGCAGGGTGTGTACACAGCAACGTCAGGAGATCAGTTAGGAATGCTGCCTGTAAGAGTCCCTCGAGATGTGACAAAAGCCTGAGCTGAGATGTTTGAGATGTCTGTCACGACGTCCAGGCTCCTGGCTCAGGCAGCAGGGCGGTTTGGGAGGAGTGATAACGCGCTGGGTTCGGGTCGTGCCAACCGAGTATGTGGCGTAGGAGGGAGGACCCGGGCAGAAGTCTGGGCCAAGGAAAGATAGGAATCCAGAGCTCAAGAGGTCAGCTCGGCAGGAGACGTGGGTGAAAAATAGTCACGCTGGCATTTACTACACACTTATCATGTTCCAGACTCTGTGATAACCCTTCCCCATCTTGTTGAAACCTCACCACCCTATGGGGCAGGGGTTTTGGTTTTGGGGGGGTTTTTGAAGCAGGCATTATTACTCCCATTTGATGGATAAGCAGTCCACGCCCATACCACCCTAAACACACCCAGTCTCGTCTGATCTCGGAAGCTAAACAGGGTCAGGCCTGGTTAGTACTTGGATGGGAGACAAATAAGCAAACTGAGGCTCAGATAGGTACTTCCTGAAGGTCATGCTACTACGGGGCAGGCCAGGGACTAGGTCCAAGGCTGTCTGACTCCAGAGCCAGTGCCCCATACGAAGTGGTACAAAGTGGGAGGTGACACGGAGGCGGGCGGGGCCCCCAGTGGAATGGGAAGTTCAAGGAAGCTGCAGAAAACAGTGGATGTCATGTGGAGGGGTGAACACAGCAAGATCGCTCCGGAAATGTGTGACCAAGGCTCTTTAACCACAAAACGTCCCACTTGGGGGTGCTGAGGAGAGGAACAAAACAAACTCCCCCAGAATGGATGGCTGAAGGATTTGAGAAGATAATACGGAGCTGCAGGGACCTAGGCGAGGGGACCTCTCCTTCCCCACCTGGAGGGTCCCAGCCCTGGCTTCAGGGCACCCCCTCAGGTGCAAATGCAAACCTCCAGCACCTCCTCCAACCGGTATAATTCCATTCTTGGGGAATACTAGGGGGAGGTAAAGGGATTATTTATAAGGAGTAAAAAATAACCCTAAAAGCCTAATGGGCTTTTCCCAGCCACTTTGTCCCTTGCTCTCTTTGCAAAGGGGTTCTCAGGGTCCCCCAGTCTCAACGGCAGCACAATCGGGGAGAACTCCCACCAGGAGAGGATAAGTTCAGGAGAACTTCCACTAGGGAGAAAGCTGCCCTGCACAGGTAACCTCTGCTTCTTAAGGGCACCAGCCTGTCTTTTCTGCCCTGCACAATTTCAATGAACCACTGCCGCAGTCACCAACAACAGTGACTTGGCCTCGCTGGCCGAAGCAGGGGCCCCAAGATGGTGTGACTCTGGGCTCCTGCCTTCAAACAGAAAGCTGTGCTGGGGCCACTGTCTGGGTGCGGGCCAGGCCCCAGCCTCAAGGGGGCAGCACCTGCTGAAGTCCGGGCTCCCGAGACCCTCTCCACAGCCCTCCACCCGACTCTTACCAGGGGCCCACCAAGGCTGGCCTCCACCTGCCCCACTCGGACCTCCCATGCACACACCTGTGCTCCAGCCTCACTGCGCAGCCCCCATCACCCCGCCTTGCACAGCGCCATGCCTCTGCACCTGCTGTTCCCTCAGCCCCCAATCCCCATTTTCTATCTGGGACACTCCTACGCATACTTCAAGACACAATCCGGTTGTCACCTCCTCCATGAAGCTTTTCCTGCTTTCTCTAAACAGTCCCAATGAACTGTCTGTTCCACAGTCTTACCATGCTACTTTACAATGGGGCGCTCTTCTTCCTGGCCCCTCAGCACATACTAAAATCAGAAAGCTTTCTCAAACTACCCACTCCACTTCCTCCTCCAGGTTCCGACTCAGGGGGCCCAGGACTGCATCCAGGCTAGCGATTCTGGGATTCCCATAGCCCCACTCTCCTCATTCCCCAAACCAACCCTGCCCTGTCATTGCTAATCCCCTTACATTTGCTGCAGCGTGCATTATCATGTCATCAGACTCACAAAAACTCTCCAAAGGCGACAAGATAGGTCATATCATCCCTACTTTACAGATGACAACACTGAGGCTCTGAGAGGTGAAGGAACTTCACCAATGTCAAATAATCCGATTTCCAGGTCCAATGTGCTACCTGTGACCTCTGCCCCCCATTGGTCACCACCTCCACACCTAGGCTGGGAGGTAGGGGCATCCTGTCTGTCTGGGCTTAGAGAACTGAAGGTCCTTGGGGTCGGGAAGCCCATTGATACAGTATCTAGAGCACTGACATGACCCAACCAGCCGGATAACTCCACTGTCCGTAAAACACACCTCACCTAGTGTTCTAACCTCCCTCGTGTTTTCCAGAACTGCTTCCCAATTTCCAACCTAAATCCCTCTTGCATCAGAATCATCCCAAGTTCCCCTTGCTCTGCCCTCAGCAGAGACAGGAGCAGCAGGTTTCTTTCTTGGTCATATTCACCACTGGGGTTTTGAAGACTTCCCCTGCCCCAAACTATACACGTATAGGATGGAAAGCTCACTCTCTAGCTGCTTATGTGAGAACAGAAGCCAAATGTTCTGTCTGAGCTCACGTGGCCACTCCAACAGGTCACAGAAACACAGAGACCTGAGGCTGAAAAAGGGAGACCGTACCCAGTGCTGGCCAGACAGCCCCCACTACACCATCTTCCACCAGAGGGAAGACGTCGGCAATTTAAAGAGGGGCATCTACAGTCGAGACCAGATTCAGGGGAAGGTGACCAGACAGGTGAGAAACCCGCAAACCATCCAAACAACGGCCTGGGAAGAGGAGCCCAAGCAGATGCAGGTCCTCCGGGAACTCCACAAGAATTCAGAGAACAAACTAGGAGACATGTCATGGGTTACCCCAGTGGACAGAACAAAGGTCCAGGAGGCCAGAGTTGGGTTCACACAAGAAAGAACTTTCTATATGAATAGATATTTCTCCAAAGAAGATATACGAATGGCCAATAAGCACATGAAAAGATGCTCAACATCATTGATCATTAGGGAAATGCAAATCAAAACCACAATGAGATAATACTTCACATCCATTTGGATGACTATTATCAAGAAACGAAAACAAAAACAGAAAATAGTAAGTGTTGACAAGGATTTGTAGACACTGGAACCCTTATACATTCTGGTGTGAATGTAAAATAGTGTAGCCACTGTGGAAAACGGTATGGCTGTTCCTCAAAACATTAAAAATAGAATTACACTTCCGGTATATACACAAAAGAACTGAAAACAGGAACTTGAACAGATATTTGTACAGCCATGCTCACAGTAGCATTAATCACAATAACCAAAAGGTAGAAGCAACTTAAGTGTCCGTTGATGGATATATCTCTGTGCAATGCAATATTACTCAGCCTTAAAAAGGGAGGAAATTCTGGCCAGGTGCAGTGGCTGATGTCTGTAATCCTAGCACTTTGGGAGGCCAAGGCAGAAGGATTGCTTGAGGCCAAGAGTTCAAGAGTTGAAGATCAGCCTGAGCAAGAGCAAGACCCTGTCTCTACAAAAAATAGAAAAATTAGCAGGCATGGTGGTGCATGTCTATAGTCCCAGCTACTCAGGAGGCTAAAGCAGGAGGATCACGGAAGCCCAAGAGTTTGAGGTTGCAGTGAGCTATGATGATACCACTGCACTCTAGCCCGAGTGACAGAGTGAGACTTGGTCTCCAAAAAAAAAAAAAAAAAAACAAAAGGGAGGAAATTTTGACGTGTTAAAACATGAATGAACCTTGAAGAAGACTCTATGGTAAGTGAAACAAGCTAGTCTCCAAAAGACAAATACTGTCTGATTCCACGTATTTGAAGAACCCAGAGTAGTCAAACGCAAAGAATAGACTGGTGGTTGCCGGGGCCTGGGGGAAGGGGTGAGTAAATGGAAATTAATTGTTTAACAGATTCAGAGTTTCAGTTTTGCAAGATGAAAAAAGTTCTGAAGAAGGAAAGCGGCGATGGTTGCACAGCAATGTGAACGTACTTAATGCCCCACAACTTTACACTTAAAAATAGTTTAAATGGTAAGTGTTATGTATATTTTACTACAATTAAAATTTTTTTAAACGAAGAAACTTTCTAACAAAATGGGGAGTTCTTACAGTCGCTTATGGCTATTTAAACTAAGTGGCTGGGATAAAATGTAAAACTAGTGTCAGCATGTATCTGGAACATATCCTCTGCACGATGTTAAAGCTGATGTTTTTGTCCCTTGCAAAGGCACCCAAGACCATGCTGATGTTCAGCATTCAGATGATGAGTGTGTTTTGGGCTCAAAGTGTATACAAATCAAAGAAAACCATGGACAGGTCAACACAATCTACCCTGAAGGATATACTGATTTATTTAAATGGTCTCCCCAAGTAAGATATCATAGTTTGGCCCCCGATTCTTGTCCAGGTCTTACCAGGAAATAAGCTTTTGAGAAGAGGGTCCAATAGAAAGCTGTCTCCTGCTCTTGATGAATGGGGAAAGTACCAACAAAGATCTGAGCCTGCACTTGATAGGACATGCAGCCAACTAGGATGACACCCTACGCCCAAGCCCACTCCTCTGGCTCTCTCCAGGACAGGAAACACAAGGGACAAGGACCCCATGGCACAAAGCCAGGGAGAAGGAAGGGCCATCATACCACACCATCCAATCTGAGGGAAGAATGTGCAGCCTCTGTATAAGTCTTCTCCCTGGCTGGGGCCCGGGCTGGGAGAAAGTGGCAGAGATGGGGATGAGACTGATGTCACTTCCACCCTTTCCTTTCTAGCCATACTCAATAAATGGGTATCTTATTCTCTTTTTTAATTCTAAGTATTCAATAATGATTAATTTGGTTCAACTATGCCACACACAGGGCTAGAGAGATTTGACCCTGAAGTGAGCCTGGAAGCCATTCTACAATAAGAACACAAGGAACAACCAGGTGTGGTGGCGCATGCCTGTAGTCCCAGCTACTCAGGAGGCTGAGGCAGGAGGATTGCTTGAGCCCGGGAGTTCAAGGCTGCAATGAGCTATGATGACACCACTATACTCCAGCCTGGGTGACAGAGTGAGACCCTGTCTCTTAATAATATTCATCATCCTCAAAAGGTAATTATTATTACCTTTATCATCTTTTTAAAAACAAAAAGCATTAGAAAAAATCATAGATTAAATATACCTACAATTCTTTACAGCTCCTCCATTCAGTTGCGGAGCGATTCCCCACATCGCCTGCCCTGAGTTTGGGCTGGCCCCCGGAAGGTGAGAAGTGAGGCTCCCGGCCACCAGCCAGCACCACCTCGGACCAGCCAGACCCGATGGCAGCTGTGTTAGAGATCCAGGCAAGCCCCGCAGAAGGGCTGGTTCGCTGACTTATTTTCAGAATCTCGAGCAGATAAATGGTTGCCGTTTTAAGCCACTAGTTTTGAGATGACTTGTCACATCACAACAGACAATGGATAGAGTAACAAAGCTGAAACATCCCTTCCTTCCTCTGCACCTTCTGCAGTACCTGTCCAAGGGGTGCCTTTGACCTCCGGGCTCCACTGGCTCCACGATCCTTGCTGAAACTCCTCCTGGGCCCGAAGCTGCACCACGTGACTCATGCCGATCCAGGCGTCGTGGATGACACAGTGATACTGGAGATCCTTCATCTGAGGACGGGAGGAACAGTGGCTCTGGGCAGGGGGCCTGGGGTGGCATTGCTTAGGCAGCTCCCCAGGGAGATGGTGCCCTTTGCCACCCCCATCCTTCAGCTGGCGGAGAACTCCAAAGGCTCACCCCACCCTGGAGGTGCAGAGCAAGATGGGGCTGCCCTCAGGGCCACCACAGGCTGCACCAGCCCATGCACCAAAGGCTCCCGCAAGCCCAGGTGTCTGCCCCGGGCAGACGCTCCTTCTCACAGATGGGCCTGTGATGAGGAGCTTGGCCTGGCATAGCTACTCTCATTTTATAAACGACACAACCAAGGCTCAGAAAGGTTGAAAGATTTATCCAAGACCATACAGGACCTCGAGCAAAGCAGGACCTAGAGCCCATTTTTTTCTTTCTAGCACGCTTCTACCACTCCCAAGTATCTAGGGACACTTCTCTGTCCAGAAGTAGAAGATGAATTTACCATGCGTGTTGTGAATGTCTTTGACCTTTCCGCCCGGTATCGGAGCTCAAACCGTAGCCTGTAGAAAGATGTGTTCCAGGAGTAGGGGTCTTGCCAGGTGACATTGAGCCAGCGAGGGCGTCCGGCCACGGCGTTAACTGTGATGTTGGCAGGTGGGTCGGGCTGCACTGTGGGAAAGGGAGCATGACCCCTATGCAGCAGCAAACATAGTGCAGAGGACAGGCCCCTGAAGACTCTGCAGACCCCAGAGGTCCAGGCAGGACCCCGCCCCAGCCCCAGACACTGCCATGCACATCTTGCCGGGGCCCTCGTCCATCCCTGTCAGACATCCTGGCAAGTAAGGCAAGTAATGCCCAAAGGCACCAGCTCACCAAACCCCTCAACCACCCCTCCCCTGCCCCTCCAAGAAGTCGATAAAGAGTATTAAATTAAAAGAGAAGGAAACAGCTGGCGGGTGGGGAAGAGCTTACGTACGGGCGCCATAACCCTCAAACGTGTGGGTGCTGCTGGACTTGCTCCCAACACTGCTGGCGACGCACAGGGACACTACGTGGAAAGAGTTGTCTCCCTCCGGGACTACCACCTGGCAGGAGAACTTCTGGGACTCTTGAGAATACTGGCACGGCACCAGGAATTCTTCCACCGGACTGTAGAGACTGTTGGACACAAAACAAGGGCAGGGCTCGCCTATCAGTCTCTGCACTTATTCAAGAGGGGAGAGAAGGTCAGGCTCTGACGTCTCACCCCAGGGTTGAATCCCAGCTCCAGACTTACTAGCTCGTGTTGGTTTCTCTGATTTTGAGTAAGTTATTCACCTTCCAAGTCTGTTTTCTCATTTGAAAATGGGAATATTAATAGTGCCTACTTCATAGGGGTTCTGTTAAGATTAATGGAAAAATATATGTAAAGTTTAGAGACAAGGAAACTAGCTGGATTTACGTATATGTGTAAAACATCTAGCCTAGCGCCTGGCACAGAGGGCTCAGCGGGTCCCTGAGGCATCGGCTAGGGACAAGCTCTGGCTTCCTGCCAGGGCCTGTGCCCTTGTGCTGTAGCGGATGCAGAAATAGATCGAGAGGCCCCACCCTGGCCTCAAGGCACTAACAAAAAAGATCTGCCCTCAGATGACTGGAGACCAGTAGAAATGCCATTCCAGAAACACAAAGTGCTAGCTGGGCTCTGGCAGGCAAGTCCAGAAAAGACTTCTGGATGACAGGGCATTTGAGGTGAGTCAGACACCATGCCACCTGCCCAGGAACCCTGAGACTTCACCCTTTTATGACGCACGCGGGCATGTGAGGCCACGTCAGCACCTGCCCTGCCGCTGGGGTGACAAGTCACACACCTCTGACTCGGGTTTGAATCCTGGACCCGAGCTGAGTCCAGCACATGGGACAAACTCTTTGCTTCGGGGAAGCCTACCCCAACACCACCCAGCCCTCCGTGCACCCAACACTGAGAAGCGGGCGTACCCCGGCTGTGGCGTTTGAGGACAGGGGCTTGGTCTTGTTGGCCCGCGTCTCTCCCACGCCTCAGCGCAGCGCCCAGCCCAAGGCAGGCGCCAAGCTCAGCACAGCCCTGTGAACGAATGAGTGAGCACGGCTAGGGCCTCAGCATGTGCTGGGAGCCCTGAGGCTACCCCTACTGTCCTGGTTTCAAAGGTTCCCAACACCGTGCTGACTCTTCCAAGCAGATGGAACTGCTGAGGTTGCTGGCAGCAGAGAACACCTGTTCTCTCCCACTCCCAATGTCAACAAACAAAAGTATTCTAGGCGAAATGTCAGAAATGAAAACCTCTCCACAGGCTGGTCTGGAACGCTGCGGAACACCGTGTCTGTCCTGTCTAATCCTGTCTATGGACAAAGGCCTTCTAGATCTCAAACGAGGTATATCCAGTATTGGGTTGTGAGGCTTTTCTGGTCTCCCTACTTGGAGAGTGAGACAGCCGTCTGAAAGGCAGCTGCGTCATTCACAGACGGGTAACCTACACGTTTCAGCACAGAGGACAGAATGAATTACTGCTAGGCCACCTAGCCACAGAGAGATTTTTTTCCTGCCTTATCCTCAGTTTCGCTTTCTGAGGTTTCAGTTACCTGTGGTCAACCATGATCTGAAAATACTAAATAGAAAATTCCAAAAATAATTAATTCTTAAGTTTCAAATTGCGCACCATTCTGAATAGCATGATGAAATCTTGCACCATCCTGCTCTGTTCTGCCTAGGACATGAATCAGCCCTTTGTCCAACACGTCCATGCTGCATTCGCCACCTGCCCACCTGCCACCAACATCGACATCGCCATGGCTCCATGATACAGCGTCACCCTAAGTAGGTGCTCCTCCTTCCAACGTATGGCCAGAAAGTCAACAGTAGCCTAATGCGACTCCACAATGCCCACATCACTTCATCTAATTACGTGGGCATTTTATCGTCTCACATCATCACAAGAAGGGTGAGAACAGTACAATAAGATATTTGGAAAGAGAGTGAGGGACCATATTCATATAGCTTTTATCACAATTCATTGTTATAATTGTTCTATTTTATTATTGGTTATTGTTGTTAATCTCTTACCGTGCCTAATTTATAAATTAAACTTTATCATAGACATGTATGTATAGGAAAAAACAGTATATATAGGGTTCAGTACTATTCGAGGTTTCAGGCATCCACTGGGGGTCTTGGAACGTATCCCCCTTGGATAAGGAGGACTACTGTACTCTGATGACTGATAGCTCAAACTCAACTATAAATATCTGGACTAAGGAGACCTCGGCTCAGGGATGGAGACAGGCAAAACTGCAGAGGTGCATTTGTTTTCAGCATCTTCCATCTCCTCTACATCTGTGCCCGAATCCATCCCAGTGCCCCCCCACACACACTTTACGCGGGCTTCTGGTGGTGTGCAGGGGCCTGGCACGGGCCCCCAGGCAGGCGTGACTCCCACTGCTCCCCTCTTTGTAATGGAGATAGGCTGATATGCTCACAGGGTCCAGACCCTGATAATGGGCTATCTGTGCTTCCCACTCCCAGGGACATTTGCATCTTTTTCAGAGCAACACCCAAAACCTCTGGACTTTGAATGAAATCAGACAGGCTGGGATTGGATTCCCAGCAGAGCCACTCACAGGCTAGATGACCTAAACCAAGTAAATCAACCTCTCTGAACCTCAGTTTCTCCATCTGTTAAGTGAGGAAAATAACGCCCACTTCCCGCAGCTGCTGTGACAGCTAAGTCAATAGGACGCAGTTCCCTGCACAGTGCCCAGCACAGGTTGGGGGCGGGGGACAGTCAAAAAAGTCTCAGTTGCCTACCTCATTCCCCCGTCCTTCTCCCAAAGGAATAACTTTCTAATGGTAACATTCTAGAATCACTGGCTGGCCAGTGATTGGCCACTTGGTTCCTCTGGGGCCGTAAGGGGGGAGCTGACGTAAACGCAGAGTCCAGCCCACGACACTTACAACTTCTTCACCAGCAGCACGGCCTTGGTCGTCGGGGACGGGGGGCTCCGAGGACCCCACTCACAAACAACGTTGCTGAGGGGGCTCTTCCGCAAGCAGGAGATCTGGGGCTCCTCGGGAGGAACTGGAAGGAGAGCACAGCAGGCGTGAGGAGGCAGGCAGGGAGCCTGGAGCACAGCCCCCCTCCCCAGGGGAGCACGGAGCTCAGCCCCTCCGCCCAGCCCTAGAGCCAGTCTTGACCCAGGATGCTGTGGCCAAACTCAGCCACACGGGGATGTAATTGTAGCTGGGAAGTTAAAGGTCACCAAAGTCCTTGTGTCGGCTGAGAAGCAGCTTCTAGATAAGAGAAGGGAAGCGTCCCAGGTCACTTATCTAAAGGGGAGGGAGGAAGATAAACAAAAAAAAAAGAGGGCTGTGTGGCCTTGGGCAAGTCCTTAGATGCTCTCGGTTTCCTTATCTGTAAAATTACCTGATGATAATGACAGTGATGATGATGATAGTAATAATAACATTGCTTTCCGGCACAGGGATGGGAGGATTGACTCCAGGAGATACAAGGAGGTGCCTTAGCGCAGGGCTTGGCACACAGGGCCTCAGCTCTATGACATTTTTTATCTAGATGTGAGGGAGCCAAGAACCTGCTAATTCTAAAAATAAGAAAAGCTAATTTGAGAGCACAGTATGTGCTATGTAGAGTTTTCAGCCCCGTGTGTGTGTGAGATACACACATATGCATGCATACATATTTATTCTTTGCAACAACTCTAAGGTAAGGTAATACAATTAACCGTACTTTGCCAAAGAGGAAACCGAGGGGCAGAGAAGTTAAGCTGCATGTGAAGGAGCAGGATTCCAGCCTGGGCTGCCTGGCCGGGCCCCAGGCTGTTAACCAGTCCACCACGAGTCCTCACTCACAAGGCCAGCCAGACAGCACTCGGCCTCTGCCAGATGCCCCACCCAGCAGGAATCTCGTCAGCTCTCCCCGGCAGACATCTGCCGGCCTTTTCCCGAAATTCTTGGGCCAAGGAAATACCAGGCGTTTAAAGGGTCAGGCGGGGACTCTCTCTGGAATGCACTGGAGCCTCGCACTGGAGCTGCTCTGGGAGCGTCTCCCAGAGCTCTGAGGCACAACTCACCATCCACCAGCAAGCGCACAGATCCCGCATGGTGGCCAGCCCGGTAGCACGTGTAGTTTCCAGAGTCACTGAGCTGCACCGACCTCAGAAGCAGCCTCCTTCCCACGCCAGCCTGTATGCTGTGGTGAGAGCCCACGACAGGGTTTCTGAGCATCCAGTGAATGGTGGCATTGTCTTCCGGTTCTCCCCCTGGGCAGGTCAGGGTAACGCTATTCCCCGACAGGCTGGTCAACACATCACTTGGCACCTCTGGAGAGGGAGAAAACACTCAGTAAACCCGCAGCAATCCGAAGAGGGGCTTCATTCTGAGCTGGGGAAGCCACAAGCCTCAGTGCTAAGCAGGAACCGGCTCAGGCCACCGTCCCCGCTGCCTTGACTCAAGCAGCAGCTTCCCCGTGGCCTCAGCAGCCTGGCCCTCTCCACCCAGCTGCCTGCGTGGAGGGTAATTACCAATTGCGTGTCTGTCTTTCCCTGAAGACTGCAAGCACCACAAGCACAGGCACCCTGTCTTGTGTCTGCTACAGTCCAGTGCCCAGAACGTTGCCTGGCACATGGCAGGGGCCCACTGACCACTCCATGTATGTGTGAATGAATGAATGCACGTGGGAACGAATGCCAAGCATCCAAGTGGGACCCCCCAGGGTGCACAAGTACCTAGGGCATCTCAGACTCACAGAGTCTTCAGGGTAGGATGCCTGTTTCACAGATGGTAACTGAGGCATAGAAGAATCAGGACACTTGCCCAAGAGCACCAACATGTCAGCTGCACAGCTGGGATGTGAACCAGGTCTTCTGATTCTGTTCCACACTCCCTCCAGTACCCTACACCCACCTATTAAACCGCTTAGGGCAATGCTGTTTTTATTCTAGGGACCAAATTCAAAGGTAAAAAAGAAAAACAAATGCATTCTCTGCTCATTGAAAAAAACTATGTGCTATTCTACTGTTTAAGGAAAAGGAGATTGAAGATTAAAGAAACAAGTAGAAAAAAATTTTTTTTGAGTACAGGTTATACATTTATAAAATGTAAGATAAAAATTAGCCCAACCACCTCGAACTCATTTATTAACCAATCTATTAAATTAGTCCAACCAGCTGAGGGAACAGAGGCCAGGGAACACAACCAGTTTTCAAACCAAATGCACAATCGTTTATTAGCAAGCAGCAGCGATCAATTTGGCCAAAGATACGGGAAAGGCCCAGCAGCTGCCTGAGTGCCTGACCTCACCTCCCCGCCCATGCTCCTGGGACTGAGGACTAGCACAAATGTCTCTCCATGGCCTGCAAAGTCTTCTTGCTTGGGAGGAGGCGTTTTTATCTCATGCTTGTTGGACTGTCCTTCCTCCCACCTCATCCAAGGTGGCTGTCAGAGAGGAGGGAGTAAGGATCAGTAATTCTGAGGCAGATAACACTCCCAAAGCCAGGGGAGGATGGCAGTCCAGATTGACTCCCGGTCACAGTCCAGAGACCAGGGACATAGGTATCAAAGGGGCGGACACAGCTTCTGCCTGTCACTGGGCCCTGCCTGCCTATACAGACACCCTTCATTCTTCCTTCTCACTCTACCACCTGGAGCCAGAGCTCTCCACTCTGGGACCTTCTACCCTGAGGCTGGCACAAAAGCGACAGATGCAAGGCCAGGGTGCAGTCAGTCGTCTAAGGCTTTCTCTCTTCACCAGACCTGGACTTTGGGTGAGAAAGTTGGTTGAACTGTGACCGTGCAGCCAGGCGGGTTTGGGCAGTTTCCTTAGACCCCCACTCCGTGGCCTCACTTCCCCCACGGTGGGCAAGGAAGGCCCTCCCTCTGTCCTGCGTTGGACAAACACTGGAGGAGGCCTCAGCGGCCAGGCACCAGTGAGGAAGCCTCAGTCAGGCATCGGAGAGACCCTGGGCTTCAGGATGGGGTTGTATTCGCTGCTGCAGGGCTAGGAGAGACCACACGGTTCGCCCCTGAACATCAGCGAAATCCAAGTCCCTAGAAGCTGAAATCCACTGAGGACAATAAGGGAGGACTTCCGTGCCCAGAGGGCTGAAAAGCCTTATAAAAAGCCCTAACTACAGCACAGCGCCCACAAATAACCTGTGACAAGGTATTTCTAACATTTCAAACATTGTTTTTCAATTACATAATACTGAACACATGCAAATTAATATATGTAATGTACATAAAAGCTATGAAGCATAAAATACCCAGGGGCCCCCACCAACCCAAAAAAAATAGCACGATCATTGTCTCTGAAGCTCACTCTGGGCTTCCCCATCTTCCAGCTTCCCCACCTATACGGTGTTACATTTTGGGTTTATTACTCCCTTACTTTTAAAAAATAGGTTCACTACCCACAGATCCCTAAGTTTTTCTTAACTTGTCTTGATTTTTGAGTGTTATATATATAGTATATAGTCTCCTGTAATGTGCTTTTTTCATTCATACGTCTCTATGATTTATTTACATGTAGATACACAATTCATTCATTTTCACTGCTATGCAATATTCCATTGTTCAGCCCTCTCATTCTCCCATTGAAGGAGGTTTGGGGTCATTTCCAGTGGTTTGCCGTATCAAAGAGTGTGGCTGTCAACCGTTGGTTTTTGTTTTTTGTTTTGGAGACAGGATCTTGCTATGTTGCCCTGGCTGGTTTCAAACTCCTGGGCTCAAGGGATCCTCCCGCCTCAGCTCCGAAACAGCTGAGAGTACACACACCCTGCTTCAACTTTCCTGTTCGTGACTCTTGGTGCACTTGCCAAGAACTTTCCTAAGAATGAAATTGCTGGTCTTGGCACGTATGTGACATGTGTCCCTTTCCTTCATAACTGCACACACAGTCCAACGTGTGTAAGTCCAGCGAGCACCTGCTGGAGGCAGCAGCTTGCCACATCCAGTCCATGTATTGATTTCCACCCGTGCCTGAATGAGGTTGTTTAGAAGATGCACCTTCTAATCACTGTATCGATATTTTCACTTTTCCATTTTGCACTTGATAAAGCAGCCATAAAAATAAAACCTAACATGGACATCGAGTTCATGCACAAATTACAAACTTGTAGGAACAAAGATGGAGACACTGCCAAAAGAGAATTGTCTGCCAGTACAATGCTTGCAACATCCCTCCACCACCTGACAAACAGAAATCAGTATTCACGAGGCAGTTTAGGAGCACCGGTTCACAATGCACACAAGTGCGGCTTGCATGAAAGCCCGGTGTAAGGGTTAAGGACCACGGATGGCTAATCTGCCCACCGGCATCCTCACAGGGCGCAGTCCTCACCTACATACAGGTCCCGACCATGACAAAAATGTAAGTTCCTGCCATCCACTCATCAGAGAACTCAGTAGGTGCTTAATACATGTTTGTTTAATGTAGGACACCTAAGAGGTCAAGGACAAGGTCTCCACACTGAAAACTCCCAGGAGTACCATTCACAGGTGACACAAGGGTCTAGGTAGTGCCCCCTCATGTCGTGCCACGGGCAGACCCCACACTAGGATCAGAGGAACCAGCTTTTTACAACCAGGAGATGCCAAGGAAGGAAACTCGGAGTCTGGAACCAGAGGGAGCTCTCTCTTCTGCTTCTGCCTTTGCGAGTTCCAGCAAATATGTCTCTCTGGTCATTTTCCTTAGCCCCGTTCAGATGGAAGCTCTTGCCATGTTTAGCGGCCAGCCTGAACAATAGCAGGGGCCGTTCTGCTCCAGCACTCACTAACAATGGCCGAAGTACTTGGGCAGCTCAGAGAAACACCAAAGAAAAAGACTTTTTTTTTCTCTTCCACAAAAGCAGAGCTGCAGAAAGCAACATAATGGCCACTTCCTCTGCCAAGGAACTTGAGTAATGGTTTTCTGAATCTTTAAAACTGAGTCACTATTTTTTAGTAGGGAATGATTAATTATAAACCACCCATTGGCAAGTATTGCCTGTTACAGCTCTGTTTCAAAATATATTTCTTCTAGAACCTGTAAACAACACTGTGTAAATTATGCTTTTAAAAACACTGTATGCCGGTCAGGTGCAGTGGCTCATGCCTGTAATCCCAGCACTTTGAGGGAGGCTAAGGTGAGAGGATTGCTTGAGCCCAGGAGTTCAAGACCAGTCTGGACAACATAGCTAGATTCCATCTCTACAAAGAAATAAAAAAAGAAATTAGCCAGGAGACTGAGGCAGGAGGATTGATTGAGCCTAGGAGTTTGAGGTTGCAGTGAGCTATGATGATGGGCGACAGAGTGAGGCCCCATCTCAAGAATAAATTAAAATAAATAAAAGCACTGTATGCAAAATGATCACAATAAATGCTCATAGAAGAAAGACCATAAGAAAATATACTTGCTATAATGTCAGAATGGGCAACACTGCCCCTCTCCACCCACACACCCACTCGGCCCTCTGCCTTCTGACCCAAATCTCTGAGTCAGCACCCAGCACACCAGCTGGCAGTGGGGGAACCTCAGAGCATTTCCTTGAAGAAAAAAAAGTGACATTCACAGAAGTGGCCTGCCCCCGTCTCCAAATGATGGTACCAGAGATGATTTCTTTCTCTTCCCTTCATCTTTCTGTAGTTTTTGAATTTTCTATAAAATTGTTCATATTACTTAATGAATAAACTATATACATAAATATAAATATAAATAAGCTACATAGCCTGGGTTTGAGGTTTTTTTTTGACTAGTCAAGTGCAGTACTGAGGAGGGGGGAAAGTAGCAGAACAAGGAGTTCAATCTGTAACTGCCTGTGAACAACCAAGTGAGACAACTCACTACCTTGGGACCAGCCACGTCTGAGTTCTTACTTCTAGGGAGGAGGGAGGAAGCAGGACAGAGCAATGGGCCCTGGGGGATAGGGGCGGGATGAGGGTGGATTTTTCAGGACCAGCAGCTTCTGAGAGCACCCACCCACCCTTGTTGCTCTGTGTTCCGTGCATCCTGTTGCTGCACCTGCGGCCCCTCCTTCCCCTGCAGGCCTGATGACCACGAGGCACCAGCCCTGGGCTCAGCCTTGATTCCTGCCCCCACCCCCTCCGTCCCCATTTCTCTGTTCCCTGGGAGTCTGTCCCTAAGTAGGCCCCTACCGAAAGAGAAGAACCAAAAGGGTGAGACGCTGCAGGAACCAGGTGAGGAGCAGGCTCTCGAGAGCTCTCCTGCCTGCTCCTGGGAGAGGCTGGGCCATCCTCACACTGGCGCCTGAGCCTGACGGCCTTGCACGGGAGGCCCTGGGAGAAGATGGGGGCATGGGGGAGGCATGGCTGGTGCTGCGCACCCTGACGTTTAGCAAACAGCACACGATTGAGCATCTACCCATAAGTAATTGTTCGGCTGTTTGGAGCCAGGTCTGCAAGCCTGTGCCTATCCCCCCCACCGTAGGAAGTCAAGAATTTTTGTGCACCCATGATATGCAAGCCCAGAAGTTCCTAATCCAGGGGAAAAAACTGGCAGTTATCAAATATCTACTACACCTGGCACTCCTTTCCCCCTTCCCATATAGTAATCTTGTTTAATCCCCACAAAACACTACAGAGAACTTAAAACTACCTATAATACAGGCCACCCTGAGATAAGTGTCCCCAACACATTGAGGGAGCTGAGAAGAGGAATAAATCATTCTAAAAAGGGGAAGAGAGGCTTGATTTGGACCTTGAGAAATAAGTGGGAGTTTGGTAAGTGGAGCCACAGGGAATGGCATTCCATAAAGAGGGAACAGTAGTATATGCTAAGGCATCAAGACGTGAGAGTTCACGTTGGGCACAGGGGCTCACGCCTGTAATCCTAGCACTCTGGGAGGCTGAGGCAGGAGGATTGCTTGAGGCCAGGAGTTCAAGACCAGCCTGAGGAAAAGCGAGACCCTGTCTCTACAAAAAATAGAAAAATTAGCCAGGTGTGGTGGCATGCACCTGTAGTCCCAGCTACTTGGCAGGAAAACCCCTTGAGCCCAGGAGTTTGAGGTTGCAGTGAGCTGTGATGATGCCACTACACTCTAGCCTGGGTAACAGAAACCCTGTCTCAAAAAAAAAAAAAAAAAAGAAGAAAGAGTCCTGGGGAGGGCCAGTGTCTAGAGTATCTCAAACACAATAAGGAGGAGGTGGGACCTATGGGAGAACATGGAGGGCGTAAGCACCCCCCAGGGGGATCAGACCTGACCCTGCAGGCAGAGGGAAGCCCCATCAAAGGTATGTGCAGGCTCAGTGCCTTCCCCACCTCTGACCCCTGCACCCAGGACAGGAGCTAACACTGCTTCTTCCTGGTGTTTCTCTTCTAACCACCATGAGGGTGAACCAACCGTCCCCCTCCCGGCTCCCAGTGCGTCACAAAGCGGCAGAGAGGCAGGAGAGAGGAAGGGGCACCCAAGGACTGTGAGTCTTCTTTGTTCCTGCCAAGGCCAGTGTCAGATGCAGGGAGGGGGCACCCTTTATCCCAGGCTTCTGAGAAGACGTGGAGAGAGGATGAGACTACAGAGAGGATGAGAAAGTGCCTCACCTGGGACTAAGATCAGAAAAGGAGGCAGTATCACCTCCTGAAAACAAACTTCCCAAAAGCTCCTCCGCGACAGCCAAAGGCACTTGGTGTCTGGGCTGGTCACCGGTTAGTCACTCGCTATTAATTGGGTGGGGTTGGGCTAACACAAGTATGCAGTCTGTCTCGATTTGTTCTTTAATATAAAGTACATCTCTTTGGCACAGAGGAAGCAGCTCTGTGTTGTCAGGAGACCCGAGTCCCATTCCTGGTCTTGCCAATGACTCACAGGCAGTGGGGGTCATGTCACTGATCCTGGCAGGGCCCACTCGCCTTCTCTGTGAAATGAGGGTTCAGACTGGGATCTGAGGCCCCTGCCGGCCCCCACTCTGTGGTCCAGTGTCCCATCACGCCGAGTCATTAGCTCTCAGAGGACAGGAAGCACATCTGTTTGTCTCAGACAATATCCAGCTTGAAAACACACAACTAATCTGTGGATCCATTATTTTAACAGTTGATGACTTTGGGAGAGGGATGATGGCCGGGTCATCCCAGTGCCCTCAGACAAACACTCCTCTCTCTCCGACAGCTCTAGGCGAGGGAATTCCCACAACCTCCCTCACCTCCCATTTCGCAAGGAGAAGAGAGCCGAGGTCCTAGTGAATCCCAGCAATCCCACAACTCCCTGCCCCTGATCCCCTGTCCCCACCACGGTCCAGACACCCCTCGAGCTGGGACTTTGCAGCACAGCTCTGGGAAGTGGGTCTCTCCGCATGCAGGACCTAAGATTGGATGCAAAAACCCAAACCGCTTTGTTGTTTTTCTACTTTTTTCCCTCTTCAAGTAAACTTGCAAATGTCAATAACCAGAGAAAAACACGCATGCGGAGACACGTATTTCTCAACTCTCTTGCAGCGTGTTGCTGTTCTTGCCAGCAAAAACAAGTTCAGCTTCCTGGCCCCGTTTATGTAAGCAGTGAACCAGCTGCCGGGCCTGCCACCGAGGACACAGGCTCAGCTCGTGCCTGCTAATCCCGCCCCACTACCCCTGTTTCTGAGCAGGGACATGGGTCCCAGCTGGCCTCGAGCCAGGATGGCTTCCAGCCTCACTCAGCCCCTCGGGCTGCAGAGGCACAGGGTTTTGGAAGGGGGCAAAAGACCAGGGTCCTTTCTCAGCAATGAAGGCCTTGATCTGAAAGGAGGTGGGTGTTGAGATGTCTCCGGGAGAAGAATGTGGGAGCCTCGGGTCCAAATGGAAACAAATGCAGAATTTGGGCCCACAGGGGCTAGGACAAGTCCCCAATGTTCTTGGTCACCTGTCCTTGCATTCTCCAAGGTCTCCCGACTTCAGATGTAACAATCCATGACCAGTTAGGGCACTTACCCTGTGCCATGAGTTTTACACAAGAGCGCTCTACCCCTCACAACAACCCTGCTAGGGAGGAAGTCTTGTCCCCATTTCACTGTTGAGGCAATACAGGTCAGAGAAGTTAAGGAACTTGCCCAAATTCACACAGCCAGTGAGTGAGGGAGTCTGCTCGGACGGGAACCAGGCAAGTGCTGCCAAGGCCGGTCTCTCTCCTCAACCCGGGGAAACTCTCTATGCTCCATCCTCTGCTCCCCTCCCCTGGGTTACACTGGTCGCCATCTCCCCTGTCTCCCACTTTCCTGTCCCCTCCCTGCCCTTCTCACACCTTTCTGCGCTGCACACAGGCCTGGGAAAGGGAACCTGAAGTTTGAGGGGTGTGTGTGAGGGGGAGGTGGCCTTCTCCTCCCAGCCTGCAGAACCTAGCGGGACCTGGGGGCATCTCGGGAGTCAGGAGTCATGCCGGTGACCTTTCTCCCTCTCCCCTATAGCAGCAGCATTTGTGAGTTATACCTTAACAGTGCCTCCCCCTCTGACCTCGAATCCCACGTTCTCCCCAGCTCACCCCACTGCCTGAGCCCACTCACTTCTCACTAATGTCCCAGAGGGTGCCCTGGGCTGCCATTCAGGCCGCAAGCAACTGGCAAGCCAAGACCCCCAGTCTGGCAGACTCAGCTCCCAGGCCCCCCTTCTCAGGTTATTGGCTCTGGCTGGGCAGCCCGTGCCCCCTCCTCTCCCACTAATGTATTTGTACTCCTTGTACCTGCTTGTATTTGTCTTGTATTTGGCAGAGTCGCTATTTACCTTGGCTCAGCCGTGCTCCTGATCCACACAGCGGACCGTGTACTGCTGGGAGGCTCCTTTGGCCCCATAAAAAGGTAACGTTGGATGCTGACTCAGAGACCCGTGTGCGCGTGTGACCCACTCCTGGGGGAGAAAACATTTCATCCTCCCCTGGAAGTGTCAGAGATAATCACCTGGCCCCGTCCAAGAAGGTGTAGCCTGGGTTAGAGATCATAAACTAATTCGAGGTCATTGGCCTCGAATTAGCTCTAGCGAATTGGCCCTAAGGAGGGCCGATAATCCAACTCCCCCACCCTCACCTAACCCCAGCAGCAGACCCAGAAATAAGAGATTAAAGGCAGGACTGAAGAGAAAGGCACTGACACCCAGACAGGGACACACACGAGACTTTGGTCCAGCCAGGGAGGCGCTGAGATAAGGAGACAGGATCACTGAGTTAAGGCTGTGGGGCCCGTAGGGCAATTCAGACCAACCCGCTCCTTCTTGCAGGCGAGGGAACTGCTGAGGCCCAGGAGCCAGGCAGGCAGCGGGTAGCGCGGCCAGGACTGGAGCAGGGGCTCTGGGAGCCTCTGTCCATGTTCGCCGTGTGGTCCTCTGCCTGTCTCCCCTATTTGAAGGTGGCCTAGGAGTCTAACCAGGAGCCCGGCCCACAGTCAGCGTTTCTTAGGTGCTTCTGGAAGGTGGGGAAGGGCGGCCACAGGAAGGGGCCTGACGCATGCCCCACCATCCCATCTCCACCGTATCTACCCGCCACCACCCTGCCCTCAGCTCCCCTCGCCCACCCTTTAGACAAGAGGAAGCAAAGCTCAAGGTTTAAAAAGTCCTGGGAGAGGCAGCAGGGAGCGACTAAGAAGCACAGGGAGAGGCTAGTGTGGTGGTGCCATTCCGTTCTCACTCTGAGCGGCGGTCCGGTGTGCGTTCAGTTTGCAAAACCCATCGAGCATCAGGTTCGTGCTGACCCCACTGTTCTGTGGGTACGAGATGCTGCCAGGGCACTTTTCATACGTGCCCACAGTCCCCACTCCCGCACCCCTGCCACTGCCAAACTCAAGCCCATCCCCCTCCCCACCCCCACGTTCCCGGAGCTTGTGTGCACACACACAAACACCCACACACACATGCAAACACATGCACACACTGTTAACAGTTGAGAAAGGAAGTGCAATAGGCACATCTCCACTCAGTGAAACCTGAATGTCTGGCCCTCCTGTCCCAGCTCATCCCCCAGTTGTAAATAAGCCCTATCAGGGCCAGGCGTGGTGGCTCACACCTGTAATCCTAGCACTCTGGGAGGCCAAGGCAGGAGGATCGTTTGAGCTCAGGAGTTTAAGACCAGCCTGAGCAAGAGCGAGACCCTATCGTTACTGAAAAAAAAAAAAATAGGAATTAGCTGGACAACTAAAAAAATATATATAAAATTATATATATAAAAATATATATAAAAATATATATAAAATGGTGGCTCATGCCTGTAGTCCCAGTTACTCTGGAGGCTGAGGCAGAAGGATTGCTTGAGCCCAGGAGTTCGAGGTTGCTGTGAGCTAGGCTGATGCCACAGCACTCTAGCCCAAGCAACAGAGTGAGATTCTGTCTCAAAAAAAAAAAAAAAAAAAAATCCCTATCAGGCCTACCATGTTCCGAGAAAGAAAGACTCAGCATTATAAATACGTCAGTGCTCCCTAATCAATCTCTAAGTTTACTTGATCCTAATAAAAATACCAATAGGACTTCTTTTTTTAATTAGACAAGTTGATTCTGAACTTCAAATGGAAAAGTAAGTAAACAAGGATAGCCAGGAAAATTCTGAAAAAGCAGAAGAAATGAGAGGGAGATTAGCCCTACTTTAAAGCACATTATAAAGCTACAGTAATTAAAATAGTACGGTACTAGCACATGAATAGAGAGACAAAACTATAGAGGAGACTAGAAAGTTCAGAAATAATAAAAATCAAAAATAGCTTAGCCTGTACTATTGAACTTTATGGTTTAAAATGGTTAAGATGATAAATTTTATGTGTATTTTGCAACTTTTTAAAAAAATAGCTTACTTAGTCTGAGTGCTTACTACATACAGGCACTATTCTAAATGTGCTACATGGATCAACCAATTTGATCTTCCCAACAGTCTCTCTAACAGAAGAGGAGGCTGAAGTGATACAGATAATTAGGGATGAGCCTGGATTAAAATCCAGTTAATTGGGCCTCAGAATTTATGCTTTTAACTACTCACTATGCCAAGAGACAGTAGAAACCCAAGTATACAGGAATTTGGTAGGTTTTAAAGGTAACTTTTAAGATAAGTGGGGGAAAGATGGATTGTTCCATAAACTGTAAAAGAATATCAGGTTACAACTGGAAAAAAAAAGTTGGGGCCAGACCTCATACCCCACACCATGATAAATTCAAAATGGATCAAATATTTAAAGTTGTAAAACTCTTTAAAGTACCATAAAAAAGGAGAATCTTTTAAAATAATAAGAGCATGGGGAGAATCTTATTAAATATGACACAAAACCTAGAATCTATAAAAGAGACTAATAAATTCAACTACAATAAAAAAAATCTGCATGGCAAAAGCCCACTACTACCAAAAAAAAGTCAAAAGACAAAATTACAAACTCGAAAAATATACAACTCATATCACAGAGGACTAGATTCCTTAATATGTTAAGAGCTCCTGCAAACAATGAGATCAGTGACCCAATAAAAAATGAGCCATGCCCAAGAACAGATAAGTCATAGAAATAGATTATGCAAATGTATGTTACACATGGATAAAGCCACACAATCTCACTCAGATAAGAAAAATGCAAATTAATGGCACACAAATACCATTTTCAGTGCAGATACCAGGTTAATAATACACTAGGGCAAGGGTGTGGGGACACAGGCATTCTCACATTGCTACTGGGACTATAAATTGGTACTTCTATCCTCTCTCGAAATGACAAATTACATGTCCTTCGATCTATCAATTTCCCTTCAAGGAATTTATTCTGCAGGTATACCTGAGGAATATGCAAAGTTATTCCCCACAGCACTGTCTGTAGCAGCAACATGGGAATCAATCAAATGTTCATCAAGAAGGGACCAGGGGCCGGGCACGGTGGCTGACGCCTGTGATCCTAGCATTCTGGGAGGCGGAGGTGGGAGGATCGCTTTAGACCAGGAGTTCAAGACCAGCCTGAGCAAGAGCAAGACCACATCTCTACAAAAAATAGAAAAATTAGCTGGGCATGGTGGCGTGTGCCTGTAGTCCCAGCTACTTGGGAGGCTGACACAAGCAAATCATGTAAGCCCCGGAGTTTGAGGTTGCAGTGAGCTATGATGACGCCACTGCCCTCTAGCCAGTGCCACACAGCAAGACTCTGTCTCAAAAAAAAAAAAAAAGACCAGGAAAATAAACTCAGTATATCCATATAATAATGAAATATTAAAAAGAAAATAAAAGAAGAAGTTCTTTGTTTAATAGAAATGTTAACTCTTTCCTAGTCCACTAGGTGCAATGGTCAAGAGTTCAAGCCCAGGATTCAGACATACTCGAGTCCCAAGCCTAGCTAGCTAAGTCACGCACTGGCTCCATGACCTCAGGCTAATTCCTCAACCTCCTAGGCCTCACTTTTCCCATCCATAAAATGGAAATAATAATCATAGCTATTTCAAATGTTGTCGTGAGGATTACCTTAGATAATTAATGTAAACACCTTAGCACCATTTTCAGAACAAAACTAATCTCTCAAAAAAGTGAGCAATTGTAACGATTATTCCCACTGCTTTAGTGCCTCTTTCCCCTTTTCTGCAAAGATGTCCTCATATAATAGCCTTCCCCTTCTCCCATCAAAATAGGCTCTTAGGATCGATAACATTTATCAAGCATCCACTTCTGTTTGTTACAGCCTCGAAACGTATTTTACATTTGAAGGCTTAAAGTGACTTGCCCAAAGGTCCCCTAGCTGGTTAAGTGGATAGCACAGGAGACAGGCCTGGATTGCCTGACCCCAAAGCTGTTTTCTCTTTGCCACACCAGCTGCCTCTCTCAGAGACAGAAAAAAACACATTTTTAGTGATGTATGGTTGCAAAACATTCCCCTGATGGAAAGTGACATTAATGGCTATTGGGGTGGCCAAAGGAGAGGGCCACAGTGCAATAGTTTAAACATACAATGGCCTTTGGTATTCTTTTTTTTTTTTTTTTGAGACAAAGTCTCGCTCTGTTGCCCAGGCTAGCAGGCCATGGCATCAGCCTAGCTCACATCAACCTCAAACTCCTGGGCTCAAGCAATCCTCCTGCTTCAGCCTCCTGAGTAGCTGGGACTACAGACACGCACCACCATACCTGGCTAATTTTTTTTATTTTTAGTGGAAACGGGGTCTCACTTTTGCTGAGGCTGGTCTCAAACTACTGAGCTCAAGCGATCCTCCCACCTTGGCTTCCCAGAGTGCTAGGATTACAGGCATGAGCCACCACGCCTGGCCAGCCTTTGGTATTCTTCAATATGAAGAAGAGGACAGTGGGCATTTCCTGGGCAAGAGGGGGGCTATTTCTATCACATCAATAGGTATGGTGTTGGTGGGTCTCTAATGAGGACACTGGAAAGAAAGAGGATGACCTTGCCATCCCTGTGCCTTGAGAAGGGTGGGTTGTTGGCAACACATACGATACAGTGGAAAGAGCAAGGTGTGAAGCCCTGTCTGTCACTTCCTTCCTGTGTTTTCTTGAACAAGTTAATTAACCTCTCTGAGCCTCAGGTTCCTCTTGCCTACTCAAGGACATCGTTTCAGCAATCCTCACCTCTCTCTGTCAATTTTTTGGTCTCTACTAGACCATTTCCATCAGCATGTAAACATGCTGACATTCCACTCATCTTTTAAAAACTCCCTTAGGTAGGCCAGGAGTGGTGGCTCATGCCTGTAATCCCAGCACTTTGAGAGGCCAAGGTGGAAGGACCACTTCAGCTCAGGAGTTCAAGATAAGCCTGGGCAACAGAGCAAGACCCTGTCTCTACAAAATAATTAAAAATTAGTGGGGCATACTGGCACATGCCTGTAGCCCCAGTTACTCAGGAGGCTGAGGTGGGAGGATTGCTTGAGCAGAGGAGTTCAAGGTTACACCGAGCTATGCTTGCACCACTGCACTCCAGCCTGGGTGACAGAGTGAGACCCTGTCTCAAAAGAAAAAAAAAAAAACAACTCCCTTTCGTTGACTCCACTTCTCCAGCCAAGGAATGCATTCCATTTCTTTACTGCTCTTTTCTTTTTTTACCCCATCGGATAAACCTTTTATCTTTACTCCTCTTTACAGCTAAACTCTTCAAGAGCTGCCTGTACCTGCTGTCTCCCACTTTCCTCCCCCTGTTCTCTCTTGAATCCACTCCCACCAGCCTTTGGCCCTCGCTGTTTCACCAAAACTCCTCCCATCAAGGTCACCACCAATGGCCTGCCTGTTGCTAAACCCTCTGGTCAAGTCCCAGTCATCCTCCTCCCGACTTCTCAGCAGTATTCGACATCAGTTGCTCCCTCCTCTTGAATACACTGTCCTCACCTGGTTTTCAGGACTCCAACTCTCCTGATTTTTCTGCTCCTTCACTAACCTCGCATTCTCAGTCTCCCTCGCTGGTCCCTCCTCCTACAGTTTCAGAAGGCTGATGTGCCCCAAGGCTCAAGCCCCTGGGCCTCTTCTCTGTCCACATTCTCACCCAAGGTGATTCAGCCACTCTCAAGGCTTGAAATCATTTCTACCTGCAGATGACTCCCAAATTCATATGTCAAGCTCGGTCATCATTCCCAAACCCGACTCCTGCGTCCAGCTCTTTCTCAGCATCCTGGCTTGGTTGTCTAGCAGACATCTCAGCTTCCATGTGTGCAAAACTGAGCTCTGATCCTGTCCTGCAGCCCCCCATCTAGGCAATGGGGTCACCACTCCTCTCACCTAAGGCTGTTGTGAGGAGTCAACGAGATCACGGACGCTGAGGACCCAGCACAGTTACTTGTACACAGTTGGCAGACACTCGCTACATGGTAGCACTTCTCGTACCATCGCAGAGAGAGGGAAGACCAAAGGACGCTTTTTGGGAAGGGAGGTTGGGAAGTGGAGTGGGAACTGGTTCAGAGAACAGGCGCTGAGGGGACAGCCCGGATGCAAGGTCTTGGGGGCACACTGCTAAGGGTAGAAGCCACCAGGTAGAGCTGGCAAGGGACGCCAGGGAGTGGGGGGAGGCTCCTGAGGGTCAGCTAAAGTCAGGCCTGAACCCAGTGGCAGAAAAGCCTCTGACCGTGTCACAGACTTTCGACCTCTTCAGATCTCAAGGCGAGAGGAGACGATAAAGCACACAGATTAACTCCCGAAAGAAACCCCCAGGCTCTGAGGGTTAAGAGCCTTTCCGTGCCAGCTTCCCCTTGCCACCCTGGCCCTCAGAGGTCTCACTTGCAGTAATGACATGACATTTAGTACTTCTCTGTTCAGCTGGAGTCCAAAGGGCTGCAAGGCTGGGGACTTGTCTCCCCAGAGACACCCCAAACTTCTCCAGGGCAGGGGACATCCATGTGTCCCCACAGAGCCCTCTGCTCCAGGACGTAACAGACCCTCAGGTAGTACAGGCTGTCAAAGAGGAGGCCGGGATTTTCCTGCCCAAGATGGGAGCACAGGGAATCCTTAAATATTTTTATATTTCCTTCAGGCCTTCGTTCTAGTATTACCTTCTCAGCGAGGCCTTCCCTGGCCTCCCATCTAAAATACCGATTCCCCCTGCTATTCTCAGCCCCAGCAAACACGCACGATGCCTGTCTCCCTCCCCGGCTTCCTTTTCCCTCCTTAGCACGAGTCGCTAGGGTGCCACATATTTAATTTACATCCTCTTAATTGTCTCCCCCACCAGAAGGAAGCTCAAATAAGCCAGGGGTTTCTGTCTGTGTTGTTCACTGTTTTATCTCCAGCCGTCAGAATAGCACCTGGAACAGAGCAGGCACTCAGAATATATTTCTGGAATGAATGAATGATTAGCCACACTTATTTCAGCACTTGTTCTACGCTAGGGACTTTTCTAAACACTCTGTTTAATATCCTACTTAGCTCCTTTAATCTTCAGCACCACCCTGTGAGGTAGTATAATTATTTATATTTTCTAGAACACTAACACTGAGTCTCAGAAAAATTAAACCCCTTGCCCAAGGTCACATCACTTTACATGGCAGGGCGGGACAGAGATCGTCTGGCTCCGAAGCCTTAGCTGTCTCCTGCACAGAGTAAGCTGTGCGCAGGGGAAGCAGAGGTGGGGAGGGACAGAGGAAGGGGTGACAGAAAACCTCTGAAGAAACCGGTGAGCGCTCCAGTCCTGCACTGTCCAGTAGAGCCGTCTGTGAGGATGGAAATGCTCTGTGTCTGCAACGTCCAGAACAGCAGCCTCTAGCCATGGGTGGCTGTGGGGCACTTGAAATGTGATTAGGGCAACTAAGGAACCAAATTTTTGATTTGATTTAATCGTAATTAATTTACATTTAAATAATCACACATGGCCAATGGCTACCACATTGGAGAGCACAGCTTTAGACTTAGATTACTTTCAGTGACTGGGAATGCTCTCACTGCTAGGTCTGTGGCACACAGGCCTGGTGGGACAGGAATGGGGGACAGGGGGGAGGGGCGCCTATTTACAGCAGCGGGCAGTGAGGTTACTTTGTGTGATCCTTACAAACACCCAGCGAGCGGAGCATTTGTTCTCCCAGTTTGCTGAGGGTCCCAGATGAAGTAATGTAGTCAGGGTCAGTGCGCCCTGAGATCTTGGTCCTCAACAAAGGAGCTTTCTCCCTCTGACCACATCCCCCAGCCCCAACAATTTGTCCCTGGGTCGTTGGGCCAGATCAGAGTCTGGGTTTTCTCAGTCCCTCTCAGGATTTACACTTGATGATTTTCAGGCTCTTTTTAGGGTGGAGTGTGTGTGGCTGATGCCACGCAGACCTCATAGGCTTTACACAGACTTAACAAATGTTTGCTGCAATGAATAAACAAGACGCAGCGCCAAAGCGAGACCTGACAGTGTCTAGGAATCACAAGGGACAGTTTGTCAAAAAGGACATTTCCCCAGGCCCCACTGCTCAATATTCCTATTTAATAAACCTGAGGTAGAGACCAAGAACCAGTATTTTTTATCAAGCTCTCCCCCCGACACAAAAAATATGCCAAATCTGATGCTAGACTCAGAACTATCCTTCTGAGAAAGGCTGATTTGGGGTGAGGCCAGGAATGCATATAGGTGTTAGAGGCAGAAAGAGGTTGCCCTAGAGGGAAATTCATAAGTTGAGACAGGACTTTGAGATACTTAAAGGCGCACATACTTGTTTTGTGTATTTTCTTGCATTGCAGAAGTAAGAAGGAACTTGAGTCACCCAAGTTCAAGGCTTCCACACCCAGCACCTAGAGTGCTGGAGCTGGAAGAAGCCTACGTCCCAGCTAGTCCAGGCCTCTAGCCAGCGGGCACACCTGAGGAGTCCCGGCAGCTCTTGGACACGTGCACAGCGACTGATGGAAGACACGCCTCCAGCTACAAGCCCCCCACAACCCACGAGCCCACGGATTTCCCCTCTCAGCCAGCTCCAGCCTCTGCTACCTCCTCTGCTCCTCACTTCTCTAAAACGAAACATGTCGCAGTCATTTGCTCCATGCTTCCTGTACGATTTCTTTATTTTTACTCTCCAGTTTATGAGCTGAGTCTGAGTGGGTGTGGGAGAGAAGCTGGGTATTTCTACTTCTCTGCGTTTTCCTTCTGAGCTGGGAGGGCTTTCACTTCCTCTCCGAACTCTCAGTTCTGCCTTTCACAGGCTGTCCGGGCCACGGGACCACCTTGCCCATCCTTCCTGAGCACCAGGGAAACGAAGAACTGACTGCAACTGGCTGCCTTCGAAGCGCCTCGCAACCACTCAGGAGGAAACGGAGGTGGCAGCTACGGCAGTAACCTCCCCGGGGCAGGAGCCCTGAGGTATGGTGTGAACAGCGACAGAGGCAGGCAAGGGAGCACCAACCAAGGCCTCAAACCTGCCTGCCATCCTTCTGACACTACCATGGGCAGGCCTGGGCCTCCACTTCCCCTCCCTCAGCCCCTTCTGCCCCAGCATTCAGCCAGATGAGGCCCCAAACAGCCCCAGCTCTGCCTGCTGGTCTAGTTCTACATTTGGGAGCCTTAGGGATCTGCCTCACTGGAGCGCGGAGCCATGGGAGGGGTGGGCCTCCACCAGCGGGACCTGACAACTTCCTGTCCCAACCTCTCTGAACCTCAGTCTCCTCTTTTGAGCAAAGTTATATGTAGATACAGTGGAGGATGAGAAAACATGTGTAAAGCACGGTGGGGGGTGGGGGGTGCTCAATCAACGGTGGCTGTTGCCGGCCTGGCAGGAGTTACAAATGTATATTGAAAAAGGAATCCCTCTCCTTTTCTTTTCCAATGGAAAAGACCACAACCATCCAGAAAGCCAAGAGAGCCGTGGGCACTCCAGCCCAGCCTCTAGCTGTAGAAAGTTACCTCCCCACAGGGAGAGATCAAATCGGGTGTTCACCCAGGGCCAGAGTGCAGTGTGGTCTAGCAGTGAAAGCCAGAGCCTCTGGTCTCCCCAGGCATCTGTTCTAGAAGCCTGCTGGCTGCCCCTTCATCTTCTGCTGTGTCCTCAAAGAAGCACTCAGACCCTAAAACAAACCCCAGCTCCTCCAGAGGAGAGAGGAGACATGCATGCAGCCAGACATGCCCCCAGAGCCCGCAGGAAGGCCGGACTGCCAGGCACAGATTACAGTCAACAGGAGCAACAAGTGCCCCCTGCGCTCTTCCTTGCCCCTCCTTCTCTCCTCTGCAAGGGGAGTCCAGCGCGTGCCAACCCCTGGAAGTCCTAATCCCTTGCCAGGCTCCCCACTTAAACTCCCAGGACTGGGACACTCCGCTTGTCAGAGCTCTTGCCTGCCCAAGTGAGTGCGTGCAGCGGGAGATCTGTGACTCAGCGCCCATGATGTCAAATCCCTTCACAGTCAGGGCACTGTCATACACGCACGCTCCCTCAGGGGTAGGGGGAGAACCAAGCAAGGTGGCCCCCCAAAGCGGAGGGAGGCGGGAGGCCCTGGTACAAAGGCCGGCCCAAGCTGGAACACTGCCCTGCTAAGGCGTGCCCTCTCGGGCATCTCCCCTTGGAGCAACGCGGGACCCAGTTACGTAAAGCCTCATGGGGGCACTGGGAAGGACACACGAGAGTCGGTTTCCGAGAACACACCAAGTCCTATACACTGACAACAGGGAGCCCCTGGCCAAGGGTGCAGGACGCAGCGAGGAGCGCAAGAGCGACTGCCCGCGTCCCCACGGCTGGGTCAGCCCTGGGCCGGCACCTTGTGCCCGCGGGGACGCAAGCTAGCCACAGAAAAGAGGAGTGATCACACCTCCTTTCCCCGCTCCAGGCTCCCCGCCATCTGCGGCGGCCACAGCGGTTTCCCCCCACAGCCGCGAGCTGCCCGGGCCCTCCAGGTGTACTCGAAGCCCTTACCAAGCGCAGGGCAGTCCGGTTGGGCCAGCGCCGCCCCCGGCGCGGCGAGCAGGGCGGCCAGCAGCGCGCAGTGGACGGCCAGCATGCTTCCTCCTCAGATAATGCCCCACGGTCCCAGAAACGCGACGGGCGGGCGGGAACCCGGCAGCAGGGGCGGGGCGGCGGGCGGGCTCAGGCCCTAAGGGAAGACCCCGTCCCCGGGGTCCCGCGCCCTGCACACACTGAGAGTCTGTCCCCTGGCTCCGCGCGGCGCTCGGCTCAGCTCCCTGTGGCCCCGCTCGGTGTCAGTGCGACTTCCCACTTGCACATGACTCAGAGCAGCAGACGGTCCTGGCAACGCAGGAAAACATTTGAGGAACTCGCGCTGGAGCGTCTCTTGGCTGTCCCAGGGTGCGGTTACGAAAGCCAGGGCGGATGGCGCAATAGCCCCACTCGCCGGCAGGCCGGAGGGGGTGGCTTCCTGCAGCAGCGCCGCACCTGAGCGGGGAGGGCAGGCGCCCGCGAGCCCTACCTGGGCGCCCCCTCCCGCCCCCGCCCCGGTTCTGCTGATGTGGGAAGGGGATATTAGCCACCACTGGCTCGGTTTTGAGTTTTGGTTTCGTGAACAGGATTACGCTGTGAAAGGCACACCTGGAAAGCCCTGAAGGATGCGATCTGCTTCTTACCGTTACAGTTTGGCAGTGGTTGGCAGCCCAGTTACCTGGGGAGCCCTAAAAGCCATCGATGTCTGGGTCGGAACCCCCAGAGTTCTGATTCCATCGGTCTGGGGTGAGGCTTGGGCGTCGGGAAACTCACTACTGCACGTTCTGTCTGCACAGCTGCTCCTCGCAGCCGGCAGTAGAGGGAAGGAACCGCTGTGGACTTTGGAGTCACGTAGACCTGGGTTCCCATCCAGACCTGCCACCTATTGTGTCTGTGACTTCTGTTCAGAATCTCGCAGGGCGGGCGCGGTGGCTCACGCCTGTAATCCTAGCACTCTGGGAGGCCCGGTGGGCGGATCGCTGGAGGGCAGGAGTTCGTTCCACAGCCCCAGCAAGAGTAAGACCTCGTCTCTACCAAACATAGAAAAACTAGCGGGGCGTCGTGGCACGCGCCTGTAGTCCCAGCTACTGGGAGGCAGGAGGATCACTTGAGCCCAGGAGTTTGAGGTTGCTGTGAGCCAGGCTCACGCCATGGCACTCTAGCCAGGGCAACAAAGTGAGACTCTGCCTAAAAAAAAAAAACAGTCTCTGAGTCCCAGTCCTCCTCTGTCAGACAGAGGTAAGAAAGCCTACACTGGACAGGGTTATTACAACGATTCTGTGAAATGGCACCAAGCACCTGACAGAGTCCGAGCCACTCAATAGATGTCAGAACCTGCATGTCTGCCCTTCTGACCTGACAGACAGAAACCTGCACTTGGCTTTCAGGAGTGATCACAAGGACCTCGTGGAGGGGCCCACCAAGGTTCCCCACACAGCCAGAAGCTGATAGGATGGCCTTTCCGCTGAATTTGGAAGGAAAGAAAAATGCTGAAATAAGGTTTAGACTGAGAAGCTTCTGGACCAATAACTGCTCATTAGAATGTGTTTTTCCACTTTGGGCTTTCAGGCTGAGCCTAACCGAGATCGAGGTTCCTGGGGCAGCTGGAATGGGCATGGCCTGACAGAGCCCCCAGCGGATAGAACCAGGCATGAGGGGACAGAGCTTCCAAAATGCAGTCCTCAGACCCCATGCACCTGGATCTTTCTGTAAGAACCACCTGTCAGCAGCACCAGGCAGACCCAGACACATGCACTGATCCACCCATGTTGGAGGCTGGTTTGGGTGGGCTCGCTTCAGTCACACCCACAGACAGGGACAGACAGGCATGTTGGTGGGTAGGCCTTTGGGCCATCAGCCCTCTCTCCTGCTATTTAAAATGGAGTTGCGGCAGGGCTGGAAGGTGGTTCCCACTGTGGTTGCCCCCTTCCTCTCTGTGACACACGCAGACCTGAAAATAACCAGAGAGGGACTGCAAGCTGCCAGCCTGAGACCGGAAGGCTGCAGAAAGCCCTCAGCTCAGATAGGAGAGCTTGAAAGGGGAATGTTGAAGTCAAGAACAGGCAACTCAGACCCCTCCTGGCCTCTGCACAAAGGCAGACCTCTCCCTCTCTAAGCCACTGGTGGGGAGCATATGCTCTGGAGTCATATAGACTCCAGCTCTGCCAGTTGCTGGCTGTGTGACTTGTGTGTATTATTTAACCTCTCTGAGCCTCTATTTCCTAATTTAAGGTGAGAGTAATGATATACAGATTATTAGGGTTGTGGTTCACATTAAAAGATCTGGTCCATCTTTATTTTCCCAGCCTCATTTTCTGCATCTCCATGACTTGCATATATTTCTACAATATTACTTATGGCGTCTCACCTCCATGGCTTTGTTCAAGCTGTCCCCTCTGCCAGGAATTGCCTCCCTTAGCCTACTTACCCTTAAGACTTGGCTCAGATGCCTTCCCCAGGAAGCGTCTGGTCTCTTTCCTACTTGCCTGGAATCCCATGACCCACAGATCAGGTTAGGTGATCAGACTCTGTGCTCCCTCAAAACCCCACGCTGACTTTGTTTACCACCTCATCTCCCCCGCCACACCATAAAACTCATTCCCGTATTGTCACTGCTGAGCAGGGCCTGGCCCATGGTGAGGGCCTTTGTCTGGGAAATGTGGCCTCCCCCAGGGAGGATTCTGAACGACCTCTTCGACCTCCATCAACCCTGCCTGAACTCTGCACCAAGTGGAGGTTCAAAATTCTTGGGCCAGCATTCTAGGCTTTGCTATGAAAAACACTGATAAGGAAGGGAAGAAAACATACATGTACAGTTCAGCCTGAGCTGCCCTCACACAGATAGCAGAAGGAAGGTCAAGGACTTTAATTGTCTGGACCAGGGCACCTCTCTCAGGTAACTGTGCTGCTTACAAAATGCTTTCACATACAGTCTCCTCTGAACTTCCCAACCCCGAGGACTGGGAAATACTGCCCTCAATTTTCAGATGAGTAGAGTGAGGCTCAGAGAGGTAAGGTGACTTGTTCAAGACTATATAGTGGGTGACTGGCAGCTCTAGGGTGAGGTCTGTCTCCTGGCCCAGGGAGGGAGGGCTCAGTGGGACCAGGAACAAAGACACTGCAGGACATCTGTCTCCCGTCACTGCTGGCACTCAGGGTCATGTAGTCCGTGAGGGGAGAACAGAGAAGTAGAACCTGGCATTTGGGACACACTCTTCTCAGGCCACCCAGACTCCCTCTCCTGGTGTTTGTGCAGTTACCCTCCAGCTCCCCTAGGGGGCGAAGCTCTGGGCTGACACTCCCCGCTGGCAAGTCTCTCTCTCACCCTCTCACCCTCTCACTGTTAACCTGAAGAGATTAAGCTTCTTAAAGTTTGCCAAAGACAGAGGTCTATGGGAGGCCCCATAGAACAACTATGTAGGATAGTTTTGAATCCAAAAGGGACTTAGTCACCATCTGCTCCTCCTCCCTCACTTTACAGATCAGGAAACTGAGGCCTCAAGAGGTGAAGTTTTTGCTAAAGATGGTACAGGCAGTTGGTGCCAGAGCTGGTCAAGACCCCAGATGTCCTGACTCGAAGTGGTCTTTTTTGATTCCCACCCTGCCCCCACCCTCCAGGCTTGGGCTGATGTGTTGGGGCCATTCCCAACTGCAAGAGTTTATGACCTTTGTTCTCCATTCACCTTGTGAGTCTGTCTTTAGGGTCAACGATGATTCTGAGAAGTGCAGTGGGGGCGGGGGGGTTGGACTGACAGGCAGACCTCTCCCCTGGCCTCTGGCTGCTGGATCATCCAAAATTACAGAAAGGTGCTCCGTCTTCTCTGAAATCTTCCCCTCGCCCTTTCTCATCAGCCTGGGAGGGCAGACAGAGGTATAATAGCTGGGGGCCACTCTGAGCAACAGAACTCAGCGTCCCTAGCCAGTGGCATCCCCCAGAGTCAGGCCTCAGCCAGGGCCCAGAGCCCTCAGTCTGACTGGGGAGAGCCTTGCTTTCACGGTGGAGGAAGGCAGGGTCCCTGGCTCTCGCAAAATGACAGTCAGGCTCACCCCATTCACCATCTGCAGCAAAGTTCAATACATTTTCTGTTCCACTTTCCCATTGCATCACCAGCTGAGTTTACACACTCAGGGAAGGGATTTTTAGCACCATTCACAGAAAGGGGTTATAAAAATTTCTCCCCTTGCAATATTTATAGAATCTTACGATTTCGTAACTGCTAAAAAAAAAAAATCACAATTAAAATTAAGCATGGAATTGCGTGTGATCCAGCAGTTCCACTTCTGGGTATATTCACAAAAAATTGAAAGCAGGAACTCAAATAGATATTTGTACAGCCATATTCATGGCAGCATTATTCATGAGAGTCAAAAGGTGGAAACAACCCAAATGTCTGTCAAAAGATGAAAAGATAAACAAAATGGGGTATGTACATACAATGGAATATTATTCAGCCTTAAAAGGGAGGAAATTCTGACACGTGCTACAAGATGGATGAACCTTGAAGACATTATGCTAAGTGAAATAAGCCAGACACAAAAGGACAAATATTGTATTGTTCCACTGATGCGAGGTACCTAGAATAGTCAAATTCATAGACAGAGTAGGACAGTAGTTGCCAGGGGTTGAGGGGAGGAGAGAATGGGAAGTTGTTATTTAACGAGTATACAGTTTCCATTTTTCAGGATGAAAAGAATTCTGGAGATGGAGGGTGGTGATGATTACACAATAAATGTGAATGTGCTTTAATGCCTCTGAACTGTGCACTTAAAAATGGTTAAAATGGTAAATTTCATATTATGTATATTTTACCACATTTTTAAAAAAGCATCACAATTATAAGATTAAACATATTAGAAGCTTGAAAATCCAGATATATGAAATACATGCTTTATTGGATAGGTGGGAAGGAGAGATAATTCATATTATTAAAGTTATCTTTAAATTTGGATTGAGATTCCTTTAAAAGAGTGGACTTTTTTGGTGCACTATAACATGATAATTCTATGTACACAGACTCTAGAGCTAGACTGCCTGGGGTCAAATCTCAGCTCTGCCACTTACTAGCTGTTTGTACTTGGACAAGTTACTTAACTTCTCTGTGCCTCAATGTCTCCATCTGTAAAACAGGCAAAATAAAAGTACCCTCAGAGGACTCTTAAGAGAGTTAAATTACTTAACATATATAAAATGTTTATAGCAGTGCCAATACACGGTAAACCCTATATGAAAGTTTGTTAAACAAATGTAAATAAGTAAACTTTCTCAGAACTTATTCTTTCTATACAAGAGCCCATCCAAATGTTTTTTACTTATAGCTCATTATATTACCAGTAAAATAAACAGATTGAAATACAATTTGCTCATTAGATGCTCTCTGAGATCCCTTCTAAGAAGCCCCATGGATTTAAAGATTATAGATTAAAGAACCATTTACAGGAGGTCCTCCAATGACATCATTTTGGTCAACGTCTTGCTATAACGTTGATGAGAAAACAAAAAATCTATCCCCGGCCCAGCCAGGAGCACTGTCTGTGTGGAGTTTGCATGTTCTCTCCATGTCTGTGGGGCTTCCCTCCAGGTACTCCGGTTTCCTCCCACATCCCAAAGATGTGCAGATGTGTTAGGTTAATTGTCATGTCTAAATGAGGTCCCCATCTGAGTGAGTGTGGGCATGTGTGAGCAATAGGATGGCATCTGGTCCCGGGCTGGTTTCCGCCTTGCAGTTTGAGCTGTCCAAATATGCTCTGGCCACCCACAACCGGGAATTGGAATAATTAGGTACATAATTTTCTTACTTGTTTTTATTAATGTGTCTTAAATGTCTATATATTTAAATGCATATATAATGTATATATTTATTTCAGTGTTTGATATTAGAAGTGTTTGGTGATGTTTTTGTGACCAGCAATATATAGTAGGAACTTAACTCTTGTTTATATCAATTAGCCTGCAGGAAAATTGGTTTCATTATACTTTACTTCGCTTAAAGTCACGATTTTCGAGAGGCTATGGATGAGGTTAAATGAGGACTTACTGTATTAACAGACTTAACAGTTCCAGACGGGTTTGCTTCTGCCATCCACAGTAATCTCTTGTCAGAGCTGGGGCCTCTGCATGTAATACCTCTGCCTGCCATTTCACCGTTCCTGGAAGATACCCCAAACTTGGATTTCACAAGCGTGCATGAGCTATTTGCTCTTGCACTTCCCAGCAGAGTCTGCATTACACTCTGGATTTTTGCAGAATTAGAGCTGAGTAATAATTAGGCTTCACAGTGCTTATCACTTGCTCCGTTTGCATCCATTAGCCGGCTCTTTGGCAGTCATTTGTATGTGTGTGGCTATTTATGTGTGGACACACATGTGTGAGCAGGTTCCTGAGCCAAACTGCCTGAGTTCAAACCCAGCTGTGCCACTGGCCAGCTGGGTACCTTGGACAACTTCGCAATTTTATCCAAACTTCACTTTCCTTATCTATAAAATGCAATAGTAAGAGTTTCTACTGCACAGAATTAATTGAGAAAACTGTCCAAAATACTTAACACAGTCCTGGCAGTAAATGTACAATAAATGTTAGACTGATAAGGATAATAATCTTCACCTATGGTAACTGTGCCCATTGGATGTTACCTGTAATCTGTATTTTTCTGTTAACTGGAATTTACCTCCAAAGAAAAAACCTCACTTATATTAACCATTTTCATGAGTCTCTCTTCTAACTACATTATACAATTTTCTGGCCCATAAAATAGGTCGTACTGAACATAATCTTATTAAGTTTGAAGCAATACAGCATAAAAATTAAAAGGTTTTGAGTTGGCTAGAATCAAAAAGTCAGATAATAACAAGCGTTGGAGAGAATAAAAAAATTGGAAACCTCGTCTACTGCTGGTAGGAATATAAAATGGTACAGCCACTGTGGAAACAGTCTAAAAGTTCCTCAAATGATTAAACATAGAGTTACCACATCACCCAGTAATTTTACTCCTAGATATATACTCAAGATAAATAAAAATATATGCCCACACAAAAACTCGTACATGAATGTTTACAGCAGCAATATTCGCAATAGCCGAAAAGTAGAAACAGCCCGTATGTTCATCAATATGAGTGGATAAACAAAATGTAGTATATCCATAAAATGCAATATTATTCAGCCATAAAAAGGAATGAAGTACTGATACATGCTATAACATGGATGAATCTTGAAAACGTTATGCTACATGAAAGAAGCCAGTCACAAAAATCCACATATTATATGATCCCATTCATATGTAAGTCCAGATAGGCAATTTACAGAAACAGAAAGTAGATTAGTGGTCACTTGGAGCTGTGGTCCCCAACCCCCACACCCGGTCTGTGGCCTGTTAGGAACCTGGCTGCACAGCAGGAGGGGAGCAGCGGGCAAGTGCGTGAAGCTTCATCTGTACTTACAGCCACTCCCCATTGCTCACATCGCCACCTGAGCTCCGCCTCCTGTCGGATTAGTGGCAGCATTAGAATCTCACAGGAGCGCGAACCCTGCTATAAACTGCGCGTGCAAGGATCTAGGTTGCGCGCTTCTTATGAGAATCTAATGCCTGATGATCCGAGGTGGAGCTGAGGCGGTGATGCTAGCACTGGGGAGTGGCTGCAAATACAGATTATCACTAGCAGAGATGTTTGACTGCACAGAGACCATAATAAATCAATTGCTTGCAGACTCATATCAAAACCCTATCAGTGAGTGGCAAGTGATAATGTAATAACAACAGAAATGAAGTTCACAATAAGTGTAATGGGCTGGAATCATCCCGAAACCATCCCCCCAACCCCCACCCCGTCTGTGGAAGAATTGTCTTCCATGAAATCAGTCCCTAAAAAGATTAGGTGCTAAAAAGATTAGGGACTGCTGGCTTAGATCTAGGGAGATGGGGATGAGGGAATAGGTGAGTGATAGCTAAAAGTTATGGGATTTCTTTTCAAGGTAATGAGAATGTTCTAAAGTTTTTTTGTTTTGTTTTTTTGAGACAGAGTCTCACTCTGTTGCCCAGGCTAGAGTGCCATGGTGTTAGCCTAGTTCAAAGCAACCTCAGACTCCTGGGCTCAAGTGACCGTCCTGTCTCGGCCTCCCAAGTAGCTGGGACTATAGGCATGTGCCACCAACCTGGCTAATTTTTCCTATTGTTAGTTGCCTGCCTAATTTCTTTCTATTTTTTTAGTAGAGATGGGGGTCTCACTCTTGCTGAGGCTGGTCTTGAACTCCTGACCTCAGGCAATCCTCCCACCTCAGCCTCCCAGAGTGCTAGGATTATAGGCATGAGTCATCGCACCTGGCCAAATGTTCTGAAGTTGACTGTGGTGATAGTTGCACGTATCTACGAATATACTAAAAAGCATCAGATTGTACACTTTAAATTGATGAATTATTAATATATGTTACGTGGATTGTATCTCAATAAAGCTGTTTGTTTAAAAGAATAAATAAAACAAAGTAAAAATTTTAAAGCTTTTGAATCATACAGACTTGGGTTCAAATTTTTGTATTCGTTATTTCATCTTTCCCAGTCTTGGTTTCTGTTTTTTTTTTTGTTGTTTTTTTTTTTGAGACGGAGTCTTGCTCTGTCACCTGGGCTAGAGTGCATGATATTAGCCTAGTTCACAGCAACCTCAAACTGCTGGGCTCAAGCAATCCTCCTGCCTCAGTCTCCCTGGTAGCTGGGACTACAGGTGTGCACCAGCATACCCGGCTAATTTTTCTATTTTTAGGAGAGACGGGGTCTTGCTCTTGCTCAGGCTAGTCTCGAACTCCTGACCTCAAGTGATCCTCCCACCTCGGCCTCCCAGAGTGCTAGGATTACAGGCATGAGCCACCACACCCAGCCCCCAGTCTTGGTTTCCCTATCAGTAAAGCAAAACCAACAGAAGGACCAAAATCATAGGCTGGATGTGAGGATTAAATGAGATAATGTACATGAATTGCTTAATGCAGTGCCAGGCACATCCTATTAATTCAGCATATTTCTGGGAAAGATCATTGTGTTGCTAACAAATATTTTTGGGATGGCAGCCACGTGCCAAACTTTGAGCTTGGCATGACAACGAATTCAAATATAAATAAGACACAGATTGCGCCCTCTCATCTGAGGCTAACACCTCCAAGGATCCAAGCCCTCCTGCCTTCTTCAAAACCTTAGGTCATGACTTACCCCTCTTCTTCTGTGTTGCCAGCCTCTCCCTTTCCAGTGGGTCCTCCTCATCGGCATTTCACATGCCCTAGTCTCTCCCATCCTGAGAAACACAACTTTCCCTGTGCTTCATGTCCCTGTCCAGTTACTTCCCTATCTCTCTTCTGCTTATAGCCAAACTTCTCGCTAGAGTAATTGAAAGAGTGGAATTTACTCGCCGTCCCTCCTTCCTCGCCTCCTCCCATTCCCTTCTCATCCCACCAACCTGCATTCTACCTCCACCCCTCCCCTGAAACTGCCCTTTTTAAAGGCATTATTCATTCTACAGCTCTTTGTTGAGGGCCTTCTCTGAAACACTGTCCTAGGCACAGACAACAGCAGTGACCAAGACCAAGTCCTGCCCTCAGGGAGCTGGCATTTAAATAACACAATTAGTACCCACAAACAGACAAAGGAAGAAGATAATCTCTGATGATTCAAGCACTATTAAGAAATAAATCCCGGCTGGGCACAGTGGCTCACACCTGAAATCCTAGCACTCTGGGAGATCAAGGTGGGAGGTTTGCTTGAGCTCAGGAGTTCAAGACCAGCCCGAGCAAGAGATAGACCTCCCTCTCTACTAAAAATAGAAGTGTGGTGGCACACATCTGTAGTCCCAGCTACTCAGGAGGCTGAGGCAGGAGGATGGCTTGAGCCCAGGAGTTTGAGGTTGCTGTGAGTTAGGCTGAGGCCACGGCACTCTAGCCCAGGCAACAGAGTGATAGCCTATCTCAAAAAAAAAAAAGAAAAGAAAAGAAAAGAAAAGAAATAAAATGCCTGGCACAGAGTATACACTCAATAAATAATTATTAACAAATGAATGTGCATGACTTTATTCAAGGTGTTTATTTAATAAATGTGGAAGGCAGAATGAAGGCCACATATGAAAAACCCACAGCTAACATCATACTTAATGGTGACAGAATGAAAGCTTCTCCCCCTGAGATCAGGAACAAGACAAGGATGCCCACTTTTGCCATTTCTGTTCAACATAATATTACAAGTTCTAGCTAGAGCAGTTAGGTAAGAAAAAGAAATTAAAGGCACCCAAATTGGAAAGAAGGAAGTAAAATTATCTCTGCTCACAGATGACATGATCTTATATGTTGAAAACTCTAAAAATTACACACACATACACACACACAGTTAATAAATGAATTCAGTTGAAGTCCCAAAATCAACATGCAAAAATCAGTTGCATTTTCATACACTAGCAATAATAATCAGAAAAAGAAATTAAGAAAACAATTCCAGGCCGGGTGTGGTGGCTCACGCCTGTAATCCTAGCACCTTGGGAGGCTGAGGCGGGCGGATCATTCTGAGCCCAGGAGTTCGAGACCAGCCTGAGCAAGAGCGAGACTCCATCTCTACCAAAAATAGAAAAATTAATTGGACAGCTAAAAACATATATAGAAAAAATTAGCCGGGCATGGTGGCTCATGCCTGTAGTCCCAGCTACTTGGGAGGCTGAGACAGTAGGATTGCTTGAGCCCAGGAGTTTGAGGTTGCTGTGAGCTAGGCTGACGCCACGGCACTCGCCCCAGGCAGCAGAGTGAGACTCTGTCTCAAAAATAAAATAAAATAAAATAAAATAAAAATAAAAGAGCTTCTAAAATTGGAGAAGAAAATGGCCAATAAGCCTATAGAAAAATAGGCTACAGAACTGTACCAACAGTCCACAGAGAAAGAAATGCAAGTGGCTCTTAACCTTTTGATAGGATGCTCAAATTTGTTCATAATAAGAGAAATACATTAAAACTATATTGGGGTATAATTTCGCACCTATTCAATTGGAAAATAATAAAAGCTTGACAAACTCTCTGTTGGTGAATCTATGAAGAAATAGGCTCTCAAGCTCTGCTTGTATAAATGCAGAACTGTATTACACAATCCCTATGGAGGAGAATTTGACAATATCTCGAAAAATTACATACACATTTACCTTTGGACCGGCAATCCTATTTTTAAAAAATACAGCACAAAAATACACTGGCAAAATACAAAGAGATGTATATACAAGGTTCTTTATCGAAGAACTATTTGTAGCAGTAAAAAATTGGAAACAACTTAAAATATCCATCAAAGGAAGGCTGATTGAATAAACTACAGTATACTCATTCAAGGACAGGATGACCAACCTACCTGGTTTGCCCAGAACTCTCACTGCTAACACTGGGACATCCTGGGCAAACCAGAACAAGTTAGACACTCTTACATTTGAGGCCTATGCAATTGTAATGAAGGAATGAGCAATATATCCTTATGCTAGTATGGAGAGATCATTAGCATATATAGTTACATAAAAAAAGCAAGCTAGAGGAAAGTATTTAGAGTATACTACTGTTTATCTAAGTAAGGGATGCATACAAAACATACACACACATACCTGCTTATATAATATTAACAAAAGAAAAAATGGAAAATAAACCATAACTGTAATTTTTAATTGCTACATATACAGAGGTAAAGGGAATAGAATGGAAGTTACATGAATACATGCTAAACTTCTGTGAATAAATCTTGTTTTGTAGATTTGATTTGGAACCATGTAAATGTTCTATCTAATTACAAAACAAAATTAAATTACAAAAATAAAAATACGACTTCTGCTTCAGGTCACGATAGAGTAACTGGGACTGGATCAGTCCTTCTGCATGGAAAAATATGTGAAGTGACCATTTTTAAATGTTTTACAACAGCTGGTATAGGACTGTAATCCATTAGAGAAGTTGCCCTGGCTCTCTTCTGGAAGGTGCTGCTCCAGACCGTACAACACAGAGAGGTGAACTCCAAGCAGAGCACAGAAGTTTTGCTGAGATAAGGGGCACAGATCAGAGTTCAAGGCTGCCAAGCCAGTTGGAATTGCAGGTCTGGGTACCAGACAAGAGGGACTTTGCATGCAAAGAGCTCTGAAATCTGCGTGGAGTTTCCTTGAGTCTTTTGCTGAATATAAAGAATAAACGCACAGGACTAGATAATGCAAAGCCTGGCAGAGAACAGCTACAAAGGAGCTGTGAGCTGAATGCAGATTCCAAAAGTCACAGTTCTGAGAGACACATGAGTTCTTATCATCCAGAGTAGAGAGAACTCCTGAATATCCAGGGCATTCAACTGAAATCCTGAAAAAGCCACACCATAGGGTATAGGGCCATTCTAGCTCCAGAGTAAGGACTAATCTAAACACACCTTTACAAAGCTTAAAAACAGCCCTTAATGCAGTGGTCCCCGGCTTTTTTTGAAAGACAGTCAATATGTTTAAATCTATGAATTCATTATGATATTAAAAGAAAACCAGACTGATTGGACACCACTGGATGGTGGAAGAAAACCAACTCATTGTTTTGAATATCAGTGAAGAAATGGAAAGAATCAAGCATTTGTCTTGCATTTTCTATCAAAAGATGTCTCTCTGGAAACCAAATAGTAGAGGAGGGGATGTTTCCCTTTCTAGAAGAATTCCAGTTAAGACATGCAGAAAAAAATCACCACTGTGCAACCCCTAATGAATTAATGAATCTGACCATGTGCAGCAACAACTGTTAACATCAGTGAGTCAATGGATGTTGTGAATCTCCTAGCAGAAGAACAGGGCACCACCTATGAAAGTCTCGTGGGAAAAAATTGAAACAACCTAACCGAGCCTCTAGATCTAACTACAGAGGACAGAAGAACGCGCTAACACCATGGGGATGCAATCATTTACCTTTGGGAACCTCTGCAGGACAACTTGACAAATTGAAGGGGAGAGAGAGAGAGATGAGGGTGTAGGTGGAACTATATAGATTATAGAGACTTAAGTGACCCTTAAGTCACTTAACCAAATGTAATGGACCTTATTTGGATCCTAATCCAAATAAACAGGAAAAAAAAAAGACATTTATGAGACAATTGGAAATAACGAACATTGACTAGAAATGTAATAATATTAAGGAGATAATATAATTTTTAGGTGTGGTAGTATATTGTAGTTTAAGGATTTCTTATATTTGGAAATAGTGAAATTTTTACAGGTGAGATAATGCTAGGGTATCCAAGGGATGTGGGGACTGATCAAGGAAAAACATGACCGCAAGAGGCATTAACACACAATAAGCTTTACCGAGTGGCGCTTAGACAAGGTTGCATGAAGGGCAGTCCCTCGTAGCATGAGACCATCTAGAGGCTTAGGGCAGCCAGGGGACAAGGGGAAGAGGGCAAAGGAACACCAGGA
>CAUYSK010105866.1:0-22324 GCA_963575035.1 Avahi laniger
TACTTGGATAAAATGATCCTGCCCTTCCAAGGATTCATCCTGCCCTAGTCCCTTTTAGCGGAGAAAGGTATTTCAAAAACAAGATCTGGGCCGGGTGCGGTGGCTCACGCCTGTAATCCTAGCACTCTGGGAGACCGAGGCGGGTGGATCGCTCAGGGTCAGGAGTTGGAGACCAGTCTGAGCAAGAGAGAGACCCTCGTCTCTACTAAAAAATAGAAAGAAATGATCTGGACAACTAAAAATATATAGAGAGAGAAAAAATTAGCCGGGCATGGTGGCACATGCCTGTAGTCCCAGCAGAGATTCCCATAAAATTTCACATAAGGCCCGGCGCAGTGGCTCACGCCTGTAATCCTAGCACTCTGGGAGGCCGAGGCAGGTGGATTGCTTAAGGTCATGAGTTCGAGACCAGCCTGAGCAAGAGCAAGACCCCCATCTCTACTAAAAAATAGAAAGAAATGATCTGGACAACTAAAAATATATAGAGAGAGAAAAAATTAGCCGGGCATGGTGGTGCATGCTTGTAGTCCCAGCTACTTGGAGGCTGAGGCAGAAGGGTTGCTGTGAGCTAGGCTGACGCCACGGCACTCACTCTCGCCAGGGCAACAAAGCGAGACTCTGTATAAAAAAAAAAAAAAAAAAAAAAAAGTAAGATCCAGCTTTAATACCTTTCCTAGATACCATGGCTGTTTGAGTATTTTCATGTTTTCTAATTTCACTGAAAATTATTCTTATTTTCTTGACATAAAAAAATAAAATAAAAACTCAACTGAGGCTGGATGGGTGATGGTTGCATGACAATGTGAATATATTTAATGCCACTCAACTGCACACTTAAAAATTGTTAAAATGGTAAATTTTATGTATAATTTAACAATTTTTTAAAACCTAGTTGGGGAAGACAGATTTAGATATAAATATATATATAGACACATATATACAGAAAAGAATTTTTACCTCATTAGTTTATGATGAAAGAATTGACTCTTCATCTATTCTCCTTAAATGAAAAAAATGAGATTATGGAAAGCATAGCTAAACTGAGCATGGTGGCACAGTCCTGTAATCCCAGCTACTTGGGAGGCCAATGGGGGAGGATTACTTGAGCCCAGGAGTTTGAGACCAGCCTGGGCAACATAGCAAGACCCCATCTCAAAAAGAAATGAAAGAAAAAATACGGCAAATATTCCGCTTTCACGTTTAATACTCTAAGGAATATTAGTTGCTTAAAAAATTAAATCTATCCTTGTTTATTTTGAGATTTATAAAATAGTTAATCGTATCACGAATAAAGTGGATAGGAAGTAAAGGGTATATTAGAGATACATAAATAAATGATAGCCTCATCCTAAACACTTTGCTAATATACCACAAATCTACTTCAGAGAAGAGAGGTATTATATTTTAATTCTTTTATATATAAAACTATATCTGAGACAATAAAATATTAATAAATTATCAAATCTTCTGGGATGACTGGGCTTTTAAAGTTCCCTTTTTATGCCTCTTTTCTAGTTCAAAAGGCTTAGAGGTCCTCTTCCTGCTACTTGCCGATTTTTTTTTGTAATATTATTAAGTAATTTGCTCACATTTCATTATTGACTGTCATTTTCAGTAATGTCTACTAGTATTTCCCCAGTTATTGTTACAGACTACGTGGCTTGGTGACACAGGTCCTGTGGCCAGATCATTAAGTCAACACCTATGCAACTGGGACCTTCCAATAGCTTAGGGGACCACAGTCAAATTGTGGAAAAATTTGGAAAAAGGGCTGAGAAAAATACCTTGCTCCACCCTTGAGGCTTGAGGCCCAAGTTCTCCTGCCGCCTCTCTGCTCTCTTCACTCACACACACACACACACACACACACACACACAGCTGCCCAACAGCGCGGGGATTCAGGAAAAAAGGACTCTGGTGGGGAGTCTCCACTCCTGCTGTTTGCTTCAGCTAAGAGGTCACCAGGGAGACACCAGAGTTGAATACCATTCTTACCACACCCCTTTACAACCCATTTTCCACCCAACAACCAAATGTTTCATGGTTTTTAATTTGCTTTGTATTTTAAGACATAAACCAGGTGTCGTCATTCCTGTGTTGTTTACCCTCCAATGACTTTCCATTGCTCTTAGAATGAAATCCAAATTCCTTCTATGACAGCTGTGATCAGGCTACTGCCATGTTGGCTCCTTTCTGTCCCTCAAAGTGACCAAATGCTTTCCCACCTCTAGGAAGGTCATTACCCTGGCAGTTCCCTGCCCCAGCTTTTCCTATAGCGGGGCTCATTCTTCACTTTCGGTTGAAATGTTTCTAACTCTCTAGCTCATGGTCCTATTTACTTTCTTCACAGCGTTGACCACACTGTATACTTCCCCTGTTTATTTTGCGGGATTAGTGTCTGTCTCCCCTCCCTCAAGCAGGACAGAAGCTCTGTAAGGCACCCTAGTCTGTTTTGTGTATCGCACCCCCAGCATCTAGCACTGTGCCTGGAATATGGTGGGTACTCAAAATGAGTGCTTATGGAATGAACATATAAATGAGTGCATAAAGATTCCTACACCCTCCACCCCAAATCAGAGTAAGTGGCCATGAAACTGAGCTCCCCAGTGCACACCTGTCTTGTGGGAAAACAAGTATCCTGCAATCCGAGAATGTATAGTCTAGGGTTCGTTCTTAAAGAAAAAGACGAATAGTCAATGTGCTAAAAATTTCAGTTAAGGTGTCTCTGTCCCACTCCCAGAACAGATAAAATCAGGATGAATTTACCATTTTGAAAGGAGAATACATAATGGTTGATATCCACATTTTACAATTGTTGTGGGAAAAGACCAGGTGTTTGCTGACCCTCCATCTAGGATGTATCTCCAGAAAGATATAACTGGAATGTAGAGATGTAAAACATAAACCTCTTTTGAGTTGTACCCAAAGGGGGCTCTGGTTTGAATGGAGTCTAGAAAAACGAGCACAAGAAGCAGGAATCTGCCTGTATCTATCCAACACTGTACATTTTAGGGAAAGGACTATCTGTTCTTAAACAGCCAGCTCTTCTTTAAATATAATTATTCCCAAAAGGCTAAAAGGCAATCCTCCCATAGCCAACACTCCAAGGGGAATTATGAAAGAGCCCTGTTCACTCCAGTGCAGCCCCCTCTCAGGCACCTGCTCTCCCGACCGTTCCGCTGACCCAGACACTACAGCCCGAGCTTCTCCCCAGGTGCTCTGGGCAAGCTCCTTCCAAGGAAGCTGTTACTGTAACTACCAGGGAAGGGGGAGCGCCAGAAATGAGGCTGCTTCTCTGTTGTTTGAATGATTACATGTCTTAAAGTGAAACTGTATTCATCTATTACTTACATCAATTTTTTTTAAATCATAAAAAGAGAAAATAATTTTACTTAAAAAGCAGACCTCTAGCTTATCCTCTCGGAATGAGGCTCTGTGTCTTCCTGGGTGACAGTCGCTTGAAAAACAGTTTGGCAGTTTTTTATGAACGATTTACCATACAATCCAGCAATTCCATTCCTAGACACTTATCTAAGGGAAACGAAAATATATGTCCAAAGACTAGTACATGAACGTTCATGGCACCATTTAGGAAAATGTCCACTAACAGGTGAATGGATAAACGAATTGTATCGTTTATGGACTACTACCCGGAGGGAACTAATGTGATACACAACAGCATGGGTGAATCTCGAAAGCATTATGTTAAAGAGTATATATTGTATACCCCATTTATATAAAACTAGAAAAAAATAAATCTCATCTATGGTAATAGAAATCAGAGGTTACCTGGGGCCAAACTATAAACTCCAAGTTTATAGTTTCAGGTGCTTACAAAGTAACTTCACTCGGATGTTCCAAGGGCGGATCACAATTATATGTGCAAATATGAACTCACTACCTTCCTCTGGAATCTCCGCTGTGTTCCCTGTTTGGTTCCGTTGTCCACCAGGCACCCACGTCATCACGAGCTCCCACCGTCTCCTCCCTCTGCCCCTAGATTCAATGTTATTCGACTCTGTGGTTTATGTCTCTTTCATAGTTCTTCAGTCCCTCTCCTTTCCACCATCATTGCCCCCACTTATTTGTTTGGGAGGTAGCACTGAGGGAAGAGGAGTGTGTTACCAGAATGACCCATGCAGTATTCTTTTAAAATAACGTATGCATACTCTCCTGCTCCTTCTCCAGAGATGCTGAACCTATGTATACTCTTCCTCATCTGCACTGTTCTTATTCTTTCCCAGTCTCCGATTCATTTTCCACACTGCTAACAGGATGATCTTTCAAAAATGCGACTCTGATAGTGCAACCTACCCATTGAGCCTTTCGGTGGGTCCTCACGACCTTCAGGATAAAGTCCGAACCTCTCGAAGTCCTTTACACTTCAGCTCTTGCCCACAGCTTCCACCTCACCTCCTGCCATTCCCTACGGGCACCCCGTACTCGAGCCTCATCTAAGTACTTGCAATTCCCGGAGCACGTCTCCTTCCTTGCCCTGCTGTTCTCTCTCCGTGGATAGCCTTCGTGGTCTCTTTCCACTTGGAAGTTGTTTTGTTCAAAAAGCCTCTCCTGGCTTCTCTAGGCAATTAGGTATTTCCTCTTCTCTGCTCCCACCACACCCTGGCCATGTCCATGTCGTGATTCCGTATTTATCATTAGATAATTACAAGTATTTATGTTTATACAATGTCTTGCCCACTAAACTGAGAACAGACTTTATTCAATATATTTTTGTATGCCCTCAACATAGAGCCTGGCACATAATATGTACTCAACAAATATTTACTGAATGCATTTTAAAGTAAGTTTTAATTTCTATATTTCTGATTGCTTAAAGTAAACAGGGTTTAATATAATACAAAAATAATATTACTGACTCACTTTCAGGATAGCATGCTCTTTGAATCCCTTTTACTAATGACAGTTTTAGCCAGGCTTGGTGGTTCATGCCTAAAATTCCAGCATCTTGGGAGGTGCTGGTAGGAGGATTGGTTGAGACATGGGCAATACAGTAAGACCCTGTCTCTAGAAAAAATAAAAAAAGTTAGCCAGGCAGAGTGGCATGTGCCTATAGTTCCAGCTACTCAGGAGGCTGAGGCAGGCCGATTGTCTGAGCTCAGGAGTTTGAAGCTGCAGTGAGCTATAATCGTGTGATTGCACTCCAGCCTGGGTGACAGAAAAAAACAAAACAATAATGAAAAAAAGACAGTTTATATTTGCACAGTACTTTTCATTTTTCAAAGCAGTTTTTTCCCAACATTTTATTATGAATATATCCAAACATATGGGAAAAAAAAAAAGATTGTAAGTGAACACTCATATACCCTCCACCTAGATTCTAAATCAACATTTTGCTATATTTACAAGACACTTTTTTTTTTTTTTTTTTGAGACCGAGTCTCACTCTCTTGCCTGGGGCGAGTGCTGTGGCGTCAGCCTAGCTCATAGCAATCTCAAACTCCTGACTCAAGCAATCCTACGGTCTCAGCCTCCTGAGTAGCTGGGACTACAGGCATGAGCCACCATGCCCAGCTAATTTTTTCTGTATATATTTTTAGCTGTCCAATTAATTTCTTCCTATTTTTGGTAGAGACGGGGTCTCGCTCTTGCTCAGGCTGGTCTCGAACTCCTGAGCTCAGAACGATCCGCCCGCCTCGGCCTCCCAGAGTGCTAGGATTACAGACGTGAGCCACTGCGCCCGGCCTTTACAAGACACTTTTTATGAGTAAATTGTACTATCACTTTTTATTTCACGTAATGACTAATATATGATCCTGTTTTATAGATAAGGAAATTCAGACTAAGAGGGCTTAATGACTTGCCAAGGAACTTGTCTGTCAGGAGCTGTGACCAACTTGTGCCAGCTCATTCATCCACACCCTCTGGGTGTCAGATGTATCACCCAGGTTTGAAAAATATTTTTAATATCCTTGGTGATGAAAAACTCCCAATTCCACAAGACAAGGAATCAGCAAAATCATGGGAAACCAACAAAACATTTTTTTTGTTTTTTAGAGACAGGGTCTCACTGTGATGCAGGCTACAGTGTAATGGTGCACCAAGATTATAAACCACTGCAATCCTGAAGTTCTGGGCTCAGGAGATGCTTCTGTCTCAGCCTCCAAAATAAGTAGGACTATAGGCATGTACCACCTGTCTGGCTAATTTTTTTTATTTTTTATAGAGCCAGGATCTCACTACGTTGCCCAGGCTAGTCTCGAACAACTGGCCTCAAGCAACCCTCCTTCTTCGGCCTTCCAAAGTGCTGGGATTACAGGTGTGAGCAACCACGTGGGGCCCAGAACATTTCTAACTCATAAGTCATTCAGATAGGAATCTAGTCTTGGGGTTTCCTGCCTCATCCCACTTCCACTCCTGGTTAGTCATCATTTCCAGCCCAATCTACCTGAGATGTCTCTTCCATCCATTCTTTTCCAGTACCATTAACCTGGTGCAGATCTGGAATATCTATCTCAGCTAGTGTCCTTTTTCTTGTCTTTTCATGTACCAGAGACGTATAACTTGCAATTAAAGCACAGTCCTTATCACATCCTTGCGCAGCTCACAAAACATCAACAGCTCATCACTACCTACCAAACTGAGTCTAGTATAATCTTTGCCTGTCACAGTATAACCTCTCCAAGCACCTGTCTTCTTAGCCTCCATCTTACATAACTAAGAGCAGGTGTTTCCCCATATACACCCAGGGCTTTTCTCCTTATTTGCTTTTTTCATTTATAAAGCACCACTACTCCCTCCCGAATTTCACATGTGTAAATTCTAGACCTCCATGTCATGGTCACGGACCAACTCAAATGCCAATTCTTCTAATGAACCTTGTAGAGACCCTGGGCCTGTTGTAACCTCTGACCCTTGTGGCACTGATCCTAATCTAGCTTGTAGAACTTTATGGCCTGATTTCTTTTGCCACCTTCTGCCCCCTTTGCCTGAGTATAACATCCTTGAGAAAGGGGACCTTGTTTTAATCATCGTTGCCCCCGCACACAGTCGGTGCTTTATCGTGCTTAATTTCGTTTAACGCAACAAACCCCGCCAAAGGCGTCCAAGGCAGAGGCTCTTTGCTGTCTCCACACACACACGCACACGTACACGCGGATGCCGTCTTCCCCTCGGACACACACGTGTCCCCTGGGCCACAGCCCTGGAACTGTCTCGGGATTCCCAGCCCATGGGTGCTTCCATTCCAGCCAGAGGAAGGGGACGCTTATTTCTTTAAACCCGCTTCAGCGGATACTTCTTACTTTAGACCTCATACAGCCTCCGTGCTGTGGAACAGTGTAAATCCTCCTTCCTTTAAAAATAGGATTACCCCGGGCCTAGGCAGCCTAGCCTGGTCGCGTCGGGGTCCGGTCCCGCGGACGCCCCTCCCGCTCGCGCTTGGTAGCGCCCGCTTTGTCAGCGCGCGGCGCTCGCCGGTTGCCCCCGGCTCTCGCCAGCCGGCTGCCGCCCGTACGGCCGCCGCTACTGCGCTGCCGCGCTCCTGCGCCCTCCCGGCAGGCTCAGCTGCCCAGGACTTTCCCGAGCACCTGGGCGGGGTGAGAAGGGGCCTCGGAGCATCGGTCCGGGCTGCCCCGACAGTCTGCTCGGCTCGCCGGCCTCGGCCCCAGCCGGGCTCCGCTCCTCGGCGCGCGAGGGGCCGCGGCGGTTGTGGCGGCGGCGCCCGGCATGTATCAGAGCCCGCGGCGGCTCTGCTCGGCCCTGCTGCAGAGGGACGCGCCCGGCCTGCGCCGCCTGCCCACCCCCGGGCTGCGCCGCCAGTCGTCCGCGCCGGCGGCCGCCCCCCGGCCCGCGTCCCCCCTGCTGCTGGCGGCGGCCTCGGCAGCCTCGGGCGCCGTGAGGTCGTGTTCCCGAACAGGTGAGTGCACGGCGGTTCCGGGCGGCCAACCCTGGGGACGGCGCGGAATGAATGGGAAGCCCTGTGGGGTCCGGCCGGGGAGCGTGTCCTCTCCCCGAGCTGCCGTCTCCGCTCCCTTCTTCTCCCAACTTGCCTGGGGCTCGCTTCGAGTCCGGTAAGAACTGGAACGGTGACTCCAGGTTCCCGCTTGACCCTCCTAGGACGCCGTGCTTTCGGTATTCCTCGCTCTGGACCTACGTTAAATTAACCCCCTTCCCAGGCCACAGATTATTTATGTTGGTTACACTTTTTATTGCACTACTTATAGAAATTTTTACGGAAAAAATTTAAAATGATACTTATTTGATCGTGTGGCATGCATGGCCCAGATGTTCTGAATTTTTTTTTAAAGTCATGTTAATAATAACACATATGACTCGTTTGCATTTGTTTTTTGTTTGTTTTTAGCCTTTCACTCTTAGTACTTAAGGTCAGTCTGTGTCCTGTATGCCTGGGTTAAGATCTTATAAAAGTGACACTTTCCTTTCACCAATAGCAGTTTTTATACATCATCTTATACTACTTTGGGTTTCCCTTTTGTGCCACCTCAGTTTCTGTTGAGGAACACATGACCATGGCCACAAATTACAAATTAATTACACTTTTAAAATTGAAAAATGCAGTTTCTCTTTCAAAACTGTCAATTACTTCTTAACACTTTTTAAAAGTGTATTTTGCTTGTGCTCAGTATTGCTATTTAACACATTTGTATAACCAGTCTAGATTATAAGTAACTACATTTTGCTAAGAAAGTTTTGGATTAAGAAGGACAAATTGAGCAGTAGAAAGAATAGGTTCAATGTGGTTTTCTTTAACAAAAGTGATCATCTGAAATGTGATTAAGCTCTATTCGTGTTATTTAGGCTGGGATCCACTTTTAAAATTGGGATGTTAAACTGGTTACTGGAGACTCAAAACTCTATATTGTTTTTTAGAAAGAGTGAACTTAGTCATAGATTTTTTTTTTACCCAATTCTATAGGAATTTGGCACATTGTGAAATAACTGTTAGAATGGGTACTACCTAATTTTTTTGTTTTTTGTTTGTTTTTTTGCTGAAAATGTTCCAGAGGAACATTGTTAGGTTTGAGGTGGGAAAAGTAAAAGAAAACCACTGGTGTTTTCTGTACCAGCTGGTATCTTAAATTCCCTCAGAGTCCCTCAGAGACAGGGTTAGTAGGTACATGGTGGGAACACAGTAAGCTTTTGTAACACAGATACAGATGGTTGTGTGTTAACTGAGGAATAAATGGTCAGGTCAGATAGAGCATTTGGAATGTTAGGCTTTTGACAAAGGAAAGTGTTTTGTGAACTTTTAAAAAGTCCTTTGAAACCCCTTAGTTTGACAGATATAAGGAAATTGAAGGAGTTTATGATACTTAAACTATTGTAGACAGTGAGTACAAAATCTAGAGAATTATCCTGTTTTGTGCAGTTTTAGCTTTGGTTACTTGTTAGAAGAAATGTGTGCCTACATTCATTCATTAATTGCTTGATCTCTCATTCAGGAAAGTCTTTACAGAATGTCTCATGCAATGTAGGTGTTTTATTATAGGAGGTAAAAAATGTGAGCTTTAGTCAGTCCCTAAGGGGTTTACTGCCCAGTAAGAGATGAGATTTGCACAAAGAAATGGCTGTTTAGTGACAGGGGACACCTTCTATTCTCTTGATTTGCAAATGGCACAAGGGCACAGGAGAGTGGGAAGTCCTTTTCAGCAATGATGATGCTTTTAGGCTTCTAGAAGTGACTGGCATTTGAGCTAGACCTTGAAGCATGGCTAGGATTGGAAGAGATTACTGTCCAAACATTTTGTTTGGGAAAAGTAGGACAACTGGGAAAAGGCATTAGGCATGGATGAGGAAAGGTGAGAGAAGAAGCACTTTGCAAAATGGGCATTGTTTCCCACAGAGCCTCAGAACCAGCATTAGGTTCTCTTTAAAAATTCAGATTCTTGGATCCTGTTGTAGACCTATTAAATCAGAGTCATTCGTGAGAGGCCCTGGATTCCACATTTCTGAACAAAATAACAATAATAGTAAAACTCCAGATTATTCTTACATGTCCCAAAGTTTGGATAACTGGCAGCCACGTGTGCGAGAGGCCTTGAAGGATCTGAAAGCCATTCTTGTCTCCAGAGTCTTGTGAGGAGGAGTAGTAAGTCCCAGTGCTTGGCCTCATTTGACAATCAGGTTTCCTGGCTTAGGCCCTTTGGCAATTGGAGGTTTTATAGGGAAGAAGACGGTACAGTCCCTTTGGAGTTATCAAATTCTAGGTTGTTAAAATTGAGAGGGGACCTTGGAGATCTTAGTGTTTTGCTTCCTTTTATCAAGCAAGGATGGCAGTCCCCATAAAGAGGTGGCAGTTGCCACAGTTACTGTCCTGGGTGAAGTGCAGGCAGGAGTCATGTGTGGGTTTATAAATTCTCTCCTCCCGATTCCTCCTCCTCAGATAATGAAGAGTTGGCTGAGTTACTGTTCTCCACCACTGTAACATGTTGCTTTTTTCTTGGTACAATTTTAACAGCAAATACCAGCTCATTTGAGGAGGAGGCTTTATTTAGTATGTCCTTTAACTATGTGAGTAAGCTGCTTATGAGAGAGAAAAAATGGGAAAACTTGTAATTATCAAGCTTCTGCAGAATAAATTGCTTTCCTTGTGGGAGAACTAAGGCATCATTTTTCTGTGGCATTCAATGGTAATAGTTTAAATACAGTGAGCTCTTGGGGGCTTTCGGGTTAATAACCATGGCTCCAGAATCACATTCAACACACTTATATATAAACATTTGCAAGTCTCTTAACCTTGCTTGCTGTCTCTTTACACTATACCTAGAAAAAAATAAATGAGATAAATTGATAGCAATTTATCCATAAACCTTATTGAACAATACACTTAAAAGGGCAGATATTACATTGTGCCACATGACTAATTGCAGTAAGAATTGAAAAGAAAGATAAATCAGGGTGGCTGAATTTTTCACAACACCCTTTACTTTGAATAGGTGAAAGGAAGGTATTGGGAAGGGGGAAGGTGGGCTGGAGGGGTGGGAAGAGGTGGCCACACAATTCCTGGAAGAAGGTAGCAGATGTGACACGGAGCAGTGGTGAACATCTTTGGAAAAGAGGTACATCCGGAATCATCTGGGACACTTGTTAAAATGCAGATTTTTGGTCTTTCATCCATCTGTTTGAATCCATTTCCTGAGGAGAAGCCTGGTGAATTGTGTATGGGTAGAGTGCCCCAGCTGACTCTTTTGTGAAGTCTGGGGAGTATTTTGTGAGCTCCACCCCTCCTTTCCAAAGGTACTTATTCCTGGGGAGTTTGAGAGGCTCTGAAGAGGACTCCAGAAGAGTGTTAAGATCTTTGAGCTTGGGCCTAAGGCAATTCAAGAGACCCCTGAGCAAGAACATTCACCCAACAAAAGCAGGTTATAAGGAAGAAATTAACATATCTGTGAAAGTTCCATGAGAATAAACTTGAGACTGACATTGTGATGGAAGTGTAGCCATGCAGTTGTAATACTTGCAGAGTGCACAGGGGGTAAATACAATAACCAAATAGGTTTCTATGATATTTACTAAAAGAAAAGTGAGGTAGTTATATATTCTAGTTCCTTGTAAGGGCTAGGAGCAGAAGGGAGACTCACTGCATGTGTATTTGCTGTTCAGAGTCACTCCTGCCTAATGGGAGTTTATAGGGCCTTAATAGCCATTTATATGATGGTATTATACTAGAGCAAATACTCAGAAATTTGAAGGATCATGCGCATGGGCGTTTGGGCTCATGGTAAACCCACATGGACTTTTGTAGAAAGCAGCTAGGATATTTTTGATTTATTCTTATTCCTGGAATAGGGGGAAATCAGCCTTTCCACGAAAGGAGTAAGACCACAAGTGAAAACCTTACCTGTCCTCTTGTCTCTTTGTGGCCTCAAAGCAACACTTGGAACATAGTTACCATGAATTTAGATGTGGGCAAGGATGCCCAGGGGAAAGAAGGCTAAAGAAAATTTGTACCATCCAATTTGAATGTCCCTATAAAAAATTCTTTTTTTCTCCCTCCGCTGTCAAAAAAATGCCTGGACCCCATTCGGATCTTCTGAATTTTAATATTTGCAGTGGGGCCTGAGCATCTGGTGACTCTGACACGAGCGGGGTAGATGACAGCCACTTCACTGGCAGCGCAACACCTGTGAGGAGACCCATTTCACCCATTGCCATAAGTATCTCGCTGATGTGGCAATTCTCCTGCCTCTAAAAGTTACACTGCTGTTGGATGGTGGGGGGTTATGCAGAAAGGAAAATTTTTTTTTTTTGAGACAGAGTCTCACTTTGTTGCCCGAGCTAGAGTGAGTGCCATGGCGTCAGCCTAGCTCACAGCAACCTCAGACTCCTGGGCTCAACAATCCTCCTGCTTCCGCCTCCCAAGTAGCTGGGACTACAGGCATGCGCCACCAAGCCCGGCTAATTTTTTCTCTATATATATATTTTTAGTTATCCAGATCATTTCTTTCTATTTTTTAGTAGAGACGGGGTCTCGCTCTTGCTCAGGCTGGTCTCGAACTCCTGACCTTGAGCCATCCACCCGCCTCGGCCTCCCAGAGTGCTAGGATTACAGGCGTGAGCCACCATGCCCTGCCAGAAAGGAAAATTTTAAAACCACTTTTATTCCATTCTCAAAATTGTACAGAGTGTCCCCAAAGTCGCCATACATAGGAAAAATGGGAAATTGTAGCCAAATGTACCTTTATTTACAAAATATTTGTTACAAAATTTTACAAATATTGTATGACTGTAAATGAAAGATTTTGTAAAATTGACTTTTGGGACAGGCTGTAGTATAAGAAGTCCTTGAAAATAAGTGCTTAGAAAGTTACAATGCAGCGGAAATTACAGAAAGAATTGTCGCGGAGGGGTATCTGGGAAGTCCCTTCCTCTCACGCACCCTCTCTATCAGCTGTCTTCTTCCCTTCCCGTCTGTTCTGTCCTTCCATTGCCGCAGGTGTGTTTGCAAGTCTGCACATGTGCTTGTGACTCTCAGTACCTTGTCCAGGACAGGGTGCATAGGAAATTACTCTGCAGATTCTAATAATACCTCGGATATAATACTTTTCTATTTCCTTTTATTTTTGCTTTCATGAATGTTAACTACATTGAGAGTCTGCAGAAGGGGAAAGTTTATCTTTCAAATCTCATAGGTCAGTTACTTATTTCGAGAATTAATTTCTCTTTCAGATGGTTCTGAAATTTTTTTTAAATTTTTTATTTTTGGTGGGTCTTCCGGTGAAAACCAGAAAGACAAATTATAAAAAAGCTATAACATTGGTTCTGAAATTTTATTTGGAAATAATTCTGAATTTTATTTGGAAATAATTTCATGGTGATGTTCTTAATTAATTTTTTTAAAAAAATTAAAGCAGTAACACCATGCCCATAATAAAAAATCTTTGGCCTCTGAACTTTAAATATCACTGTGAATACTGATTATCACTTGAGACTTACAAGATTTTCTTATCCTTGGTGTTCAAAAGGTTCATCAGGATAAACGTCTGAGCATCTGGTATGCCCATGCAATCTAAAGACCATTCTTTAGCACAGGCAAAGTTTATATCATTTCTGGGATTATTTTATCCACTATACTGTCTCTTGTTCTCATGTTCTTGAACTCCTGTTAGACAGATTGTTGGTCATATGGATCAGTCCTTCATGTCTCTTCATTCATGTTTAATGTCTTCTCTATTTCATGAGATTTTTAAAAGATTTCTATTCTGCAGTCATTTTAAATTCCTAGACATTTACTAGTTCTGTAATTGCTCCTTTTTTCATAGAAGCCTATGTTTTGCGTCCATAATATCTCTTGTAGCTTTAAATATATGCAGATATGACTGCCTGTTTCTCCCTCAGACCTCTCTCTTGAAAAGGAAGCAGTCTGCAAGCTTTCTAGGTGGGAAGGTGGTCGGGAGAGTGAGCAGCTGGGCCTCCCTGTAGACTGCATCGGAGGGACAGGCTGGGGACCCCTGCCTTTGCCGAAGTAAGGAAGGCTTTGTTCTGTGTTCTTTAGTCTTACTCTAACCCCTCACCGCCACCACCCTTTTTTTTAAACTATCGTTGAGGTTCAGAGTTAGCTCCTGATCTGGTCTGCTTCCCTTTCAGGTCCATTTACCCCTCGGAGCCCTTCTAATGCTTCTGTGGAGCCATCTTGCTTCTACCCTTTCCAACTTTTGTCTGTGTGAGGGGACACTTGTAACTAGTGCAGCTGTTTCAGTTTTCATTCTTGAATGAATTACCCTAACAATTGCCCCTCTCTTGCCCTTCCTATTTGTTGACTCTGCTTGGAGTTTCTTCAAGGTGCCCTTGGGAAGAACCATATTCGCCCTTGGTAGCTTGTATTGCCATCTTCTCCACTCTGGTTTCTCTGTAAATTCAAACCTGTTTCTGTCTTCCTGGAATTCCCTCAGATTTTTGGCCCATTGATGGCACATATTCATTCTTGTATCCTGGTATTGTTGATGTATTCTTTAACCTTTTTTGAATGTAGTTACTTTATTCTTGAAAGATCTTTGGAAGGAGAGAAAGAAAATGTATGTTCCGCTTTGCTCTCCTGATCTGGAGTCAGCCTGCCCATTGACCTTTGACTGTATCCGATGTATCAATTCTTGTTCTAAAAAATGAGTAGCTGGAATACAGATTTTTAAAACCATTGACAGTTTTACTTGAGGTTATTAAAGAAATTTCTATTCCTACATGTGCCTTAATTATTCAAGCAAATTTTTATATGAAAACTGGTTTCCATCTTTTTAAGTGACTATGAATCTTTCATTGGTTTTATGATATATATACAAACTGACTATACAGTTTTATTTTTTTATTTTTTTGAAATGAGATGTTGCTCTGTTGCCCAGACTGGCCTTGAACTCCTGGGCTCAAGGGACCCTCCTGCCTCAGCCTCTTGAGTAGCTGGGACTACAGGTGTCTGGCTCATTTTAATATAATCTAGAGCAAGTGTTGGCAAACTTTTTCCATAAAGAGACAGCTAGCAGATATTTTAGGCTTTCCGGGCCCATATGTCTGTCGCAACTACCCAACTCTGCTGTCGTAGTGTGAAAGCAACTATAGACAATACAATACGTAAAATTTATTTATGGACACTGAAATGTGAATTTCATATCATTTCACATGTCATGAAATATTACTATTCTTAAGGGTTTTTTTCAACCATTTAAAAATACAAAAGCCTTTCTTAGCTCACAGGCAGCACAAAAACAGGGTACCAATAGGACTTGGCTCGTGGACCATGGTTTGTAGAGCCCTGATCTGGAGAGAACTCTGTACTGTCAGCAAAGTATTCCTTTTAGTTTTCATATTTCCATTCATAACTGTAAAAACAGATCATTTTCTTGAGTGTCCCAGAAATGTTAGCGATGGGTTACCACCAGATTTTTAGTTTTTGCTTTTCCTTCATTTTACTCTAGAGCATAGTGCTAGAAAAGCCCAGCTGGTGGAAATAATTAGCCAGCCAGTACACAACTGAGCACCCATCAGCTGTGTTAAACTAGCTTTTATTGTGGAGGGATTTCCTTTTTCCTTAGAGATATTTTCTAGAGAAATTTGTCATGACTGAAGGTACAGCTCAGCTTTGTCCAGAAAACACTCTGGCAGTCTTGTCCAAAGAATGTGTCTGTGACTGCTGCCTGGCAAAGAAATGTCCTTTGGATTGTCACACTGTGTCTAGGTGCTTGTATTTTTAGACACATTAGGTTGAGAATCATGACCTTCACTTGATATCTCTAGTAATGCCATGCGGGGCGTGACACTGCTTTGTACACTTTGTGCTGTGCCAGCGTGTGTGTGTAATGGCAGTGACGTCGAGAAACGGAGGAGGTGGAACCTGACCTCTGTTTATTCCTGGCGTGAAGAATGGGCTGCTGTGTGTGCCTCTGGCACGCACCCTGGCCTGGTCATCCATCTCAGTTGTCCTGACACGATATCAGCACAGTTGGAGATGCTGACGAGCAGTAGTCCAAGGTACAAGGTAAAGTAACTTTCTTCAGAGCCAAATCCTGTACTAGTTTTGCAATCTTGAGAAAACTGCAATCTCTTAACCTCAGTGTCCACGTCTATAAAATGGCGAGTGCAATACCCACTGTGCTGGATTGTTGGAAAGAGTAATGAAAATACGTGGAAGTAGCCTGGCACAGTATCTCAAATGTTAATAGCCTTCTCTGTGAGCCCAGAAGTGAGCTTCACCGAATGTAGCAGAATAGCTGACATTTAGCTGATCGCTTAGGATGTGTTATGTATGTCCCGTTTAATTCAATTAATCCTCACAGTAACCAAATGAAGTAGGCATCCCCAAATGGAGAAACTGAGGCGTGGAGAGGTAGATAAGTTGTCCAGGATCCTATTAGTAAAAGGTGGAGCCAGGGTTTGAAACCAGGCAGCCTCCCAGGAATGCATGTATTTAAGGCTGTCCTGTCTCTGCTGAACTGCAGCGCGAACTTCCTGAGGAGAGTTAAGGCTTCGGCTGTAAGGCTCACACGGTAAGCCTTGCCGAAATTGCTAATGCTCCAGGCCTGCCTGTTATATTCAGTCAATCGTACTCGGTAACAGATTTGGGGACTAGTCACTGACTCAAGTATTTGACTCTCACCAGAAAATAATATCTTCCTAAATTGGCACTTAGAATCCAGTCTCTAGGATCTGGAAATTAATGTCATACAAGTCCACAGTATGCAAAGTTTAAAGGTGGTCACGTTCATTTACCAGGTGGACCTTCAGGGGGCATGTTTTACTCTTGGAGGATTGGTTTTCTAGCTGATGGGTACACACCACAGTCTCACAGAATCCCAGAAAGATAGAGCTACATTTAATAGTGACTCAGGACAAGTCATTTAAATTTCTGAACCTCAGCGTCCTTATCTTTAAAACGGTGTTAATAATAACCGAGGAGTTCTTGAGTGGGTAATAGGTAACAGCAAGTGAAAGTGCTAGGTATACCATCAAATGCTCTACTGGTAAAAAGCGGCCCTCCCTCAGTGCTTGGCTGGATTCCTTGGCACTTGCTGTCACTACCATAGTTCTTTCATTAACATTTTTTAAAGCACTGAGTTGGGTACTGGGGGGAGGAGTAAAAAAGGGAGACATAGTCCCTGCCTGCAGGGAACTTAGAGTCTCATGAGTAAAGGACAAGGATTGTAGTTCAAATATCCAAGGGTGACCTAATTAAGAGAAGCAGGCCAGGTGTAAGAAAAGGGTCCTCCTGGCTTGATCCCAGAGTAAAGCATGGTGGCTGTGAGTCTTTATGTACTGATTCCTTTAGTATATATTAAATAAATATATTGTATATCCAACATACAAGCTGTTTTATGTCGATGGTTATCTTGTGTGAATTTTCACTCTATTGTCTGGGAGGTGGCCACATTTATTCCGGAACCTGCTCTAAGAAGCCTAATGAAAATCAGCTGCTTAAGTTAGTTAGCCGTTTTAATTTTTGGAGATGGTTTAACTCATGGCCAGTAGATGGCAGCATAGGATTGCTATTTCGGTGATGCCTTCCTGTGACGTTTGTCGGTTACAGTTTGTGTTTTGTGTACTTCGAGGTTTCTTTGGGCCCAGGGCTGATCAGCTTCGGCAGCTTCCCAGGTGTGTATCCAAGATAATCCTCTCTTTTGTTTATTCTTTGATTTTGAATCAGCGTTTTTGGTGAGCCACCCTTTCAAGGTGCTGAGCTCAAACTAATGGTGAGAGGAATTATTTAGACTCTGAATAGGCAAAGCCCAAGCGATTGCTGGGTAACTGGAGGAACATTACTTGGACCGATTTCTGTCTTCTGTGATTCCTAAGTGCTGTTAGGACTGCTTGGAAAGGTAGGCCCAGTCGGTTTGGATCTTAACTGTCAGGGTTGTTATCCAGCATTCTGACTGTGGATGTGAAAATATTTCATTAAATCCTGATCATTTTCCTCACGGTCAGCCCTCTTAGGGACTTGTGATCTGCCTAGATTGCTGTAGAAGTGTGTAGTAATTGCTAGTGTTAAGGGTACGCATGTATTCAAACATTTTAGTTATTAGCCCACTTTTGCTCTGTGTTTTAGGAAAGTGACTATAGTACATAGTGTTACTATATTTCAGAAATCTAACTAATCTGAATTCTCAGGCAGTTCTTTAAAGGCTATCGTAAGGGTAAGAAGAGCTATTTATGAAGAAAATAGCAGTGAGGTATTAATAATAATAGTACAAGGAATGAAAGCATCCAGTTCTAAATGTACATGGAAATATGTTTATAGGATTAGTCGGTGGCGAGGGATGGGACGGTGTTGCTAAATGGATGGCAGGCGTAAGAGATGGTGCTATTTTGACCTGCCTGTTGCCTATATAAACAGTATGATCTCTGTGTTACGTTGAGAATGATAGCTGATACTTTTTCTGGTAAAGTGGCTGTAAAAAAATTAATTTTGGGCAAAAGCCAAATACATATGGGTTCAAATCCAAAATATTCATCTCCAAACACGTATGAATTAGACCCAGAAGCTAGTATGCGTGCTAAATAAAATTCAGCAGGGGTTTTGTCAAGTTTGGGTACTTTCCAATATCTTGATTGCTACCTGGATGAATTATTTGTGCTATCTAGCCTCAGAAATTAAGCTTTGAATATTGAGCTTTTCTGAAAGTTTGAGGATCTTTTAAAAGAACAGTAAGTAACTCCTACTAAGGCATAAAACTTCAGTAGAGTGGTTTGAAACCTTGGAAATCTTGGAGGATTGCTTGAGGCCTGAAGTTCATGACCAGCCTGGGCTTACTTATATAATGAGACCTTGTCTCTAAAAAAGAAAAAAAAATGATTGATACTCTAAAAGTGAATGTTTTTAAAAATAGGTGAGAAACCATGAGAATTGTTACTGTTATTCCCTCATTATAAAATGGCAGAATAAGAGTCCTAGGGTTGTGATGAGAATTGCAAATGCAGTTAAAGCGAGCAGAACTTGTGAGTGATGCATATTAAGCATTCAATAGTCATTATCTATCATTGTCTTCTATTATTATCTTTTATCATCATCACTCTTAGGGTGTGTCTTAGTCCATTTCAGGCTGCTATAACAGAATACCTTAGACTGGGTAGTTTATAAAGAATAGAGATTTATGTCTTACAGTTCTGGAGGCTGGGAAGTCCAGGATCAGGATGCTGACATCTGGCAAAGGCCTTCTTGCAGCGCCATCCCATGGTGGAAAGGGCAAAGGGGAAGGGCAGAACAACTCCTTCTTTTATAAGGAACCCACCCCTGTGATAACAGACCCACTTTCCCCATGCCAGGATTAATCCATTTATGGGGGCAGTACCTCTGTGACCCAGACACCTCCCATTAGGCCCTACCTCCCAACACTGCTGTTTTGGGGATCAAATTTCCAACACATGAACTCTGGGGGACACATTCAAACCATAATAGGGTGGGAGGGAGAGAATGGTATCCCTTAATGTTTAATCTTATTTTGTTTTCAAATTGAAATAAATACCCTTACTACATTGCATTCCCTGGGTGGATCAGCCTCCGCACTGTGTTATAAGTGAAGTCTTTGTAGTGTTTACATTTAGTTGTTAATTCCCCAGCCTGGGATTTTGAACTTGCTTTGTACTGATGTGTGTATGTTACCAGAAAGTTTTAGAAAATATAGCCTTGAGAAATAGCTAAGTAAGCTCCTGTGTTCTTGTTTCTTTCTTAGGGGATTGCCATGGGTCTGCCTTTGATAGGATGTCTGTACTTAAAAGATGACCATTCTAAAATAGAAATTCTTATTTTCTCACTTTTTACTCTCTGGGTTCCTTTACATTGTTGTTATTGTTGTTGTTTTTATTTTTGAGACAGGGTCTCACTCTGTCTCCCAGGCTGGAGAGCAGTGGCATGATCTTAGCTCACTGCAACCTCAAACACTTGTGCTCAAGTGATCCTCCTGCCTCAGCCTCCCGAGAAGCTAGAACTACAGACGTGTACCACCACGCCCAGCTAATTTTTAAATTTTTGTAGAGATAGGATCTCCCTCTGTTGCCCAGACTTGTCTCGAACCCCTAGCCTCAAGTGATCCTCCCACCTCGGCCTTCCAAAGTACTAGGATTACAGATGTGAGCCATTGCACCTGACTCCTTTACGTTCTTAAATATCGAGCACCCCAAAGAACTTTTGATTATGTGGATTTTATATTGATACATCTGTTGATCTATATCATGTTAGGATGTAAGATTCAAGACATCTTAAAAATGTTTATCAATTTATTTAATAAAAGAATAGCAAACTCATTACATAATCATAAATAAAATTTTTGTGGAAAAATAACTTTTCAAAACAAAAAATTTAGTGAAAGAATGGAATCATTTTAAATTTTTGGAAATCTCTTAAAGTCTGGCTTAATAGGAGACAACTAGATTCTCATTTCTGCTTCTACATCCAACCTGTTGTGGTATGTTGTTTTGGTTAAAGCATATGAAGAAAATTCCGTCTCTCACAAATACGTAGTTGAAAAAAAGGAGAGTATTTTAACAGCTTTAAAAAATAATTGTGGATATTCTTCTTTGTAGTACTTTGTATGTTACTAGTTAGTTGCAACATGGAGTCAATCTAGTATCCTGTCAGCGAACTTTTCATTTTCTACTACGTTAAAATCTGTTCATCTGTGTAGTATGTACTTTGGATCTTTTTTGTATTGGTCATTTGGGAAATGTTGGTTAACTGAGTTGTGCAGATTTTCCAAATGTTAAACAATCAAAAAATAACATTAGTATCACCACCAATCTTATCAAAAAAGTCAGGGATCAGGAAACTGTCAGGCTCCTAATAGCAGATATGTTTTCTAAAATTTTCACTTGAAAATTTTTATTGTTGGGCCAAATACTGGTTGTTTCCCTTAAAATGACAGGCTCATGCCATACATTTTAGTGAAAATATTGCTGTCCATATCTGATTAACCATAGTTTGTCAGTTGCTCTTTCAGGTAAAAATGGTGTTTTGTGAGAAAAGGGGCTAGTTCGTTTTGCACCTCAGGAACTCATACAAGTGCTTTTCTGTAAGACATCATATTTTGGTATGTAGCAGAAATGCTTTGGGTGTACTTTCCATTTTGTCTCACATTAAGAAGACATGTCAGATTTAACAAATGTAGTTATCACTGCTTCCCAGGGACTTTTTAAGTACAACTAGCATTGTTCAAACCAAGAGTGTGTGGTGGTAAAGAATGCAAGGGCCGTAGTAGAATCTGATGCCACTGAGTGATTTGTGCTGAGACAACAGCAATCTTAGCATTGTTGTAGGTAAAACAGTATTATGATGGAAGTACTTTGACCACGCCTGCCTCCAAGAGGCTCAGACATCCCCAGGAGTCTGTAGACTATGCTTGGAGAACTGCTCCTCTACTGCAGTGTTTCATTAGTGGGTTATAAACTAAATCTACCTGGGTCAAGTCCAGCATTTGGTAAAAATGAAGGAGAATAGACTAGAAAATACCAGTGTGCATTTTATGTATAAAAGATAATTATTGTTTTGTGAAACTTATTTCAGATATTTATATATGCCGTGTGTGTATACTGGGCCATGAATGTAGAATGTATTTATTTGTTGTTTCAATTTTTATAGTTACTAGTCTAAATATAACTTACACATAAAAGTATATAAATATTCATGTGTATGTATTCACATAGCAACATGTAAAATATGACATATTTAACTTAAACTGTTCAGTACCACAGAAATGCTGCATCTTCTGGGGAATAATTAAATAATGCATCAAGATCTCGTAGCGTTCCCCACTCCTGGCAAACAAAAAATGCAAACGGGATTCCTTAGATGTAATGTTATATTTTACAAAAATGTTTTAGACTCATGCTTTTATCTATTATTTATTTATTTATTTATTTATTTTTTTGAGACAGAGTTTCACTCTTTTGCCCAGGCTAGAGTGCCGTGGCATCAGCCTAGCTCACAGCAACCTCACACTCCTGGGCTCAAGCGATCCTCCTGCCTCAGCCTCTCGAGTAGCTGGGACTATAGGCATGCGCCACCATGCCCGGCTAATTTTTTCTATAGAGTTTTTAGTTGTCTGATTAATTTTCTTTCCATTTTTAGTAGAGAAGGGATCTTGCTCTTGCTCAGGCTGGTTTCAAACTCCTGAGCTCAAACAATCTGCCCGCCTCGGCCTTCCAGAGTGCTAGGATTGCAGGCGTGAGCCACCACGCCCGGCCTATCTATTTTATTTTTATTTTATTTTTTTAGAGACACAGTCTCACGCCGTCAGCCAGTCTAGAGTGCAGTGGTGTGATCGTAGCTCATTGTAACCTCAAACTCCTGGACTCATACGATCCTCCTGTCTCAGCCTCCCAAGAAGCTAGAATTTCAGACATGCGCCACCACACCTGGCTAATTTTTCAA
>CAUYSK010105867.1:0-29966 GCA_963575035.1 Avahi laniger
GAGGCCGAGGCCTGTTTTATTTTTGTTTAAAAGGAAGTGTTGGCCAGGCGCGGTGGCTCACGCCTATAATCTAGCACTCTGGGAGGCCGAGGCGGGTGGATTGTTTGAGCTCAAGAGTTTGAAACCAGCCTGAGCAAGAGCAAGACTCTGTCTCTACAAAAAATAGAAAGAAATTATCCGGACAACTAAAAATATATAGAAAAAATTAGCTGGGCATGGTGGCGCATGTCTGTAGTCCCAGCTACTTGGGAGGCTGAGGCAGGAGGATTGCTTGAGCCCAGGAGTCTGAGGTTGCTGTGAGCTAGGCTGACGCCACGGCACTCACTCTAGCCCGGGCAACAGAGTGAGACTCTGTCTCAAAAAAAAAAAAAAAAAAGTAAAAAAAGTAAAAGGAAGTTTCGTGAGGTGTGAGAGATGTATTAGCTCTCAGATGAGGCCTTCTTTTTGACTCATTAGAAGGTTGGGGAGAGCCCTGGAGAGGGGACAGTTTCCGCACTCCGTGTTCGAGTCCAGCTACATTCATCTCACACACCTCCAAACATCTCATATGTCCATCCATGAGATGAGCCAGTGGCATAGAAAAAAGGACATTTCAAGCCCACGGTCAGGGTAGATGGGACGTCGTGGGAGCCGAACCTCAGAGGCTGGCAAGCTACCAAGGGCAATACAGAAGGTCCCCACCATCTTCTCTCTGGAAAAGAATGAAAAGGATACGTAGACGTTTCAGCTTTGGCACATTCTTTTACAACTTGCAAAGACATTTTTTTTTTTTTTAAAGCATTCGAGGCTCACAGCCCTGTGGAGAACACAAAACAGTATTTTCTAGTATGGCTGAGAAACCTCAGCTAGTGAGGTTTGCAGGGACCAGCCAAGGTCACCCAGCAGGTTACCCCACAAAATACTGAGCAAACACTGGGTCAACCTGTCTGGAGGCACCCCGTTCTCAAGGAAGAGCATGTAATATCCATTTTGTAAAAGAAACTTGTCCCCAAGTGAACTGAAATCTGGACTCTTGGAGGCTGGTCCTGGAAGAAGAACTTCTGCAGGACCCTGGGGGTCTGATCTCTGCCGTCAAAACCACATTCATCTCCCCCTGGGGTCTCTCTTTCTGATTCCTGCTGCTACCACCTTGTTGGTCCCAGTGGATACTCAGGGGAAGGAAGGTCAAAGGGGAAGCAAACACTGAAGGACTAAGGATGAGTTCAGAGACGGAGACTGTGGCCGCAACCCCCCAACCGCCCGCCGACCCCCTGCCCGTGTGTTGGGCTGGGGCCTCAGTTGCTGTCCTGCGCCAGCCAGCTTCCACGTGGACAGCCTGTCTTACAGCCCACCACCTGCGAGTTCCTCCGACACTTTGCATCTTCCCCACGGGCAGGTCAAGAGATCCCTGCTCCCAGCCCTCCGCCCAGCCAGGCCTTTGCAGCTCAGGGTTGGCTTCTGCGGCAAGAGATGTACTTTCCGTAACTGGTCCTGCAGCGCTTCCCTGCAAGTGAGACCCGCCTTCTACATTCAGGGGTGTGACCTAGCAGTAAATCACGTCAACTTTGTCTTAATTAAACAATTAATATATATTCATTGTGGAAAATACAGATTAGCATAAAGAGTAAAATAAAAATCACTCAATCTCATTACCTCCATTAATATTTTATGGTATATTCTTCTAGATTTTTTCTATGCATGCATATTTTTTTCCTTGTAAAAATGGCATCATATTGTTTTACAGCATGTTTTTCTTCACTTCATCATATTTTGGGAATGCCTTCCCATTATTGGTAGTGAAAATTCTACAACCCTGCTGTTCAAAGTGTGATCTGGCACCAGCAGCGTTGATGTCACCTGAGAGCTTGTTAGAAATGCAGGTTTTCAGGTCCCATCCTGGACCCGTTGAATTAGAATCTACAATTTAACAAGCTCTCCAGGGAATTCTTGTGCACACTAAAGTTTGGGAGTGTACCATTTGGTGTAACTTTGAACAGTCACACACCCAGGGAAAACTCACCACTGCATGGTTAAATTTTTCTTTTAAACTCACCTATAAGTGGGCTTTTAGGTTATATCTAATATTTTCTCCATTATTAACAATGCTGTGATGAGCATCTTTATATGTATTTGTTGCTTGTGTCCCTTAAATTCCTAGAAGTAGAATTTCTGGGTCAAAGGCTTTTGATGCTTATTGGCAGGTTGCCCTACAAAAGGGTTGTTTCAGTGTACGTCCCTTCCTGCGATGTCTAGGAGTGACAAGATCCCTACACCCTGGTATTATTGTTCTTTGATGTCTTTGCCCATCAGATTCATGAAAGTCATGGCTCAGGGTTAGCTCTGGACACATTTCCTTGGTTATTAGCCAGTCTAGTTGGACATTTCTCCAAATGAATATTGGCCACTTGCAATTCTTCTGGTAGTGTGTCTGCTGGAGCGTTTTTATCCCCCAAGCCCACCAAAATAGTGACAGATGTTGCCAGGAAGGGCTACAGGGGGGGTGGCCCGAGCCCAGCCCTGGTGTAGAGTCCTGCGCACAGAGGTCACTCATGTTGCTGCCTGACTGAGGGCACAGTGAGCTTGGGCCAAAACTCAGACCCAGCCTGGCTCTCTTGCAGGCCTCAGACTTATGCTGTGTCCAGACTCAGAGCAAGTGCTCGGCCAAGGCTCTGCCTCCTGGCCTGTGAGGCCTGGGCCCTGGCTGCCACCCAGGATGGCGCTTTCATGCTGCACTGGGCACCCCACGATTCTCCAGGCCACCAGGCCGGCCGGCCAGGTGTGCTGGGAGGAACCAGCACTGAGGACAATTCAGGGAAGTGACCCTACCCGGTCTCAGAGGGCCTGCCGCAGCAAGCATTGTGAGCCGCCCACTGGCTGTGGCTGCTGGAGCTGCTGACGGTGGCGGCAGGAAGCGGGGCGCTTACTCAGCCCCTGGTCACACGTGGCTGTGTTTGCAGCCTCCCTCCGTCCAGCCTTCCTCCCAGGCGCAGCCTGCCCAGCCAGCAGCTGGGGGAAGGAAACAGGAGGGACCACCCTCCACATCCCCTGCAAGACTGCACCTGTGCCCCGGCGGCCCTGCCACCTGTTGCTGACTGGGCACGAGGCCTGCCCTAGGGCCTCAGCCATGGAGTAAGCCATGGGCCGGAGTGTGCGGTGGGCAGGCAGACTTGGGGTGGGCCCCTGAGCTGACATCTACTGAAGGTACCATCTCCTGGGGCTCACTCTACCCAATCCCCACAGCTCTGGAACTACGTGTATTATTATCCCTTCAACAAACAAGGAAATCAAAGCGTAGAAAAGTAATAATAGTAAACCTAGACATTGCTTGTAGGTGCCAGGAAGTCTGCTGAACGTGTTATACATGTTAACTTATTTAAATCTCATAAGAATAGTGGTACAATAGTAGCCCTGTTTTCCAGATGAGGAAAGCAAGGCATAGAGAGGCGAAGCTACTTGCTCTGGGTCTGCGGTCCCCAATCCCTGGGCTGCGGACCGGTATCCGTCCATGGCCTGTTAGGGACTGGGCCACAGAGCTCTGCCGCGCCCTGACCCGTGGTCAGTGAAAAAATTGTTTTCCGTGAAACTGGTTCCTGGTGCCCAAAAGGTCAGGGACCGCTGCTCTAGGTCACCCAGCCTGTTATGGGCAGACCTCAGTGTCTGACTCCAAAGCTCACACCCTAAACTCATTCCCATCACTACCAGCAGGTGACTTTCCAGAGCCTCCGACTTGGCCAAGAGCAGCAGTGAGGAGGGGGACGGGGCCAGGCTGCCGCCCTCAGTAGATCGTCCAGCACTGGCCACCCTACCCTCCTAGGAGCACCCAAGTGCCCCTCCCAGGTGCCGCCTGACCCTGAGCCTCTGTTGTGTGCGTCCTCTTCTCCTGCCTTCTGACCCAGTGTCCTTGGAGCTGCCTCTCAGATGGTTGTCTCTCTCTTCCCCTGGCTGTCTCTATCCTGCTTTTTGCCCCGCTGAGGCTGGGTTTCTCTGGCCCTTCTTTCTAGGGGGCAAAAGGGGCAAAGAGGGAATTTGCACGGAATGTGGCAAACCTCCCATCAGTGGGCGTTTCTGGAGGTGCCTCTCATTGCGGCCCCCAGTTGCCATGGGCAGCAGGAGAGTGTCTCCGGCCGGGAGCTGGTGGGTTAAGGACAAAACTGAGGGAGGGGGGCCTGTTCAGGGGCTGGGGGCCCGTGGGGCTGGGGGCTGGAGGACTAGAGGTGCTTGCTGACCAGAACGTGGGAGGGTAGAGCAGTCCTGGGCCCCAAACACCCAGCCTCCCTTCACTATCCTCCACCACGGGGTGGCCCCAGGCTGCCCCTGGGGCTGTAGCAGCTGTTGCTGCTGATGCAAGCTGTTGGCCTCGGAGGGTGTGAGGGCGGCGAGGAAGGAGAGAGCTGTTCTCAGAGTGAGGGTCTCTTCGTAAGCCTGTTGACAAGCTTTCAAGTCTGCAAGACAGGACTCCGGGTTCCCAACCAGATTCGCTTCTGTCCCAAGCAGGGCTCAAGGCCAGGACACTGGGCCTTGGGAGATCAGGGTGGAGTCCAACAGCCAGTTGTCATGGCAACCTGCATCTCTTTAGGACTGCACAGAGAGGCCTAGAGCCCACAACCCAGGGACCAGGGGCTCAGAAATGCATGACAATGGGCAAACCCATGGCTGTGGCAGAAGGAACCCAACTGGGTACGTCCCAGAGAGGGGCCCATCTTTGGCCCAGTCGCTCCTTCTAGTCCTTGCCTCTTCCCGGCAGTGTCTCCTGGGTCTGGCCTAAATAAGTTGGGCTTTGGCCAAGCTGGCTGGCCTCCAGGTGGATTTGGGACAGACAGCTGGGATGTGGTGTTTCTCCCCTCTGAAGAGATGGAGGCTGGAGATGGGGCTGTGGTGGGGCTGAAGCCTAGAGGGCCCGCAGCTACGCCACCGCGGCAGGATGGTGGGGGCAGAGTGGGTGGGGGCTGGGGCAAATGTCTTTGGTTGTTGTTTCCCAGGGAGGGGATGTGTCAAAGGATCAGGGCCAGTAGCCCTCCATACCTCCACGCATTGGCTGTTGCCCCTGAGACCTGAGTGGTCCCTCTGGCAGGCCAGCCAACTAGCCCTGGCACCCCTCCCTGATGGCTCCCACTCATTCAGGAAAACAGCTCCCCTCCTCCCTGGGGTCAGGTCAGCCTGGCCTAGGGCAGCATCAGGCAATGTTCGCTTGCTTATTTTTGCATGTCCTGGGGGACTGTTCGAGCTGCCTGGACTCCTTGATTCTGGCACAGACACTGTGTTCAGCTTCTCAGGACAACCTGTGCTCCGCTCTATGGGGCACATGTGAGTGAATAATGCAGCCCCCTCCCCGCCGTGCACACACAGCTGCCAGGTCCAGCTGCCAGCCTTGGTCTTCCTTCCTGTCCTTCCTTGTCTGGACGACTCCGATCCATCATTTGAGGCCCGTGTCCAGTAGGAAGCTGTTCCTGCTCCTCCCCACCTGCTCCAAGCAGCATCACTCACTGTCCCCTCTGTGCTCCCTTAGCACAAAGCACACAGCAGGCGCTGAGTTAACGAAGCTTCCCGAGGAGCCATTCTGATCCTTAGACTCTCCTGCTCAAAACTCCTCCATTGCTCCCCACTGCAAAAAGCACTTCTGCACTTTTTGGCTTCATCATCCCTTGGCCTGTGCCAGAGAACCCTCCACTCCAATCAGCCACCTCCTGGCCTTCTGCCGAACTTGGCCTGAGCCTTCCCCCCTCCCCATCCCCTGCTCAGGTCACCCCTCCTCCTACCACCATGTTCACCTTTTGAAACTCCCCATTCTGCAAGGCCTGGGTCTCCTGGCGCCCTGGAGGAACAGGGGGTTCCTCTTCCACACTCTCCCCCTGCCCCTGCTCCCTAGAGCCAATGGCTTTGGAATTCTCACGCTATATATTCCATAAATTTGAAGCAAGCTGCAGCTGACAGCCTCCCATTAATGTCCCTATATGTGTGCACATGAAGTGTGTCATTGTGTGTGAATGAACGTATATATATGTTCGTGCGGAGATATGAGAGAGTATGCACATGGACATGGGGCCTAAGTGTGGCAATGACTGCGCCTGTGCCTGTGTGAAAGCAGGTGTGTGCATTTGCACGCGAGCCTGTGTGTGCGAGTGAGCCTGTGCATGCATGCCAAAGCATGTGCCTGCATGTATGTGGATTGAAGGTGTGCGCTTGCATGTGCAGGCGAATCTCTATGTGCATGTGGGTGTGTGCGGACTGGTGTGCTTCCTTCTGCCCAGCTGGGGGCACTGGGGAAGGCCAAGGCCAGTCAGTCTGCCTTCCACTCCGCCCAGCCCCCACCTCCAGGGGAGTGAGATGGACTGCACACGCATTCTGGCTTTGGACAGAGATAAATGAAGCACTCCTGGGAGGTTGTGGGGCTACAGCAGTGAGCGGCTGTGAGTGGCAGGGGTCTGGCCTCATGGTGGCCTGGCCCTTGGCCTCCAGTCCTCAGCACACCCCGTCCCCACTGAACTGGCACCTAGGACTAGGGGGGCTCAACATGGGTCCAGCCAGAGATGGTGGCTCTGCCCTGGTGCCTAGGCAACAGGATCCCTCTCCAGGCCTGTGAGGAGCTGCACATGTTGTGCCCTGGCAGTGGGGACAGTGACAGGACCAGAGTGCCCAGGAGATGCCAGATCTAATGCTCCTTCCTCTGGGGAGTGAACTTTGGAGGAACAAAACAACAAGTTAACGTTAAGGGAAGATCCATTTGTGTGAACCCACTTCAGCCGGAGCAAGGAAACGCAGGTTTAGAGTGCAGCCAGGAAGTCTTGTCTGGATCTAAGGAAGGAGTCCTCCACTGACAGAGGCCACACAATCTGTGTCCGCATCCACCCCTGGGCTGGTGGAGGTGGTCTGAGGCAGGAGGCTGGCCCAGATGACCTTTAGAAGTGCCTCCTGCCCCCTCTGTCCCAGCTCTGTCCCATGGTCTCTGCAGTTCTGAGGGGGCCTAGCGGGGAGTCTGGTGAGGAGACTGGCCAGGCGTACTTCTGTGCACTGCTCCCAAGCTCCTTCCCTCCACTCCCTGCTCCGGAACCTTCTTATCCTCAATTTCCTGCTGCCCTCCTCTCACCTCCTAGTGGCTGCCCCAGCCATGCCCCCAAAGTGGCTTCCTCGCTCCCTCCCTACTGCTCCAGAGTTCGGGAAAAGAGCCACAGATTATCCCAGCAGACCACCCCCGAAGGCCCGGCCCAGTCTTGCCAGGTCCCTGGAGTGCAGCCTGGGCCTCCACCCACTAGAGGTGCTTAGAGGCCCAAACCAGGCAGGGAGCCTGGGGGCGGGGAGACCATGGCCTCCGTAGGCATGTTCCTCCACCAGGGTGGTCCTAAGGAGACCAGGCCAACTGGACAGGAGAGTGTGCTCTGGGGCAGGGTCAAAGGATCCCTGCGGGCCACTATGTGGGTGCTGGGGTCCCCCATTCCTGAAGAGCTTTGGGGCCCCTGCCTTGCCTTCCCTGGTGGCTTCCTCTCGCTCCCTAGGGAGTGGCTGATGGGAGAGGACATGCAGAGGTGCTTGGGGAGGTTGTGGAGGGAGAGTGGGTCTCCCCCGCTGTACCCTGTGCTCCTGTCTCCTCCTCCAGGAGCCTGAGCCTTCCCTGGGAGGTCCGACCCAGACCCAGACAAGCCCATGGACGAGGGAGGAGGTTGTTAATCACCATTATTTATCATTTCTTATGTAACGGGCTGTTATGAAACGTGCACTCTTGTACCAGGCACGACTGGGAAGATGGGAAAGACAGTCCCCACCAGGAGGAGCTCCCCGTGAGATGATCAGGCTGGCCCAGGAGCCAAGGCAACCTGCAGACCAGTCTGGAAAGGGAGGCGCTGGCCAGGCAGGGCTATGGCTGGAGGTGAGTCCGTCCTGCTGCCGCTGGAGAGAGGGAAAGAGGAGGACAGTGGATGGTGGGAGCCCCGAGGTGGGAAGGGAGCTGATTTTGCTGCCCCCCACCCCGCCCCACCTCACCAGGCCCAGACCAGCACTGGCTCCAGGGTGGCCTGGGTCACAGCTGGAGTTGTCACAATATTGACCCAGGAGGAGATAACATCCAAAGGGCTTGGAATCCCAGTCGGACAAGGAGGGGGATGTCGCCGGAAAAGATCCTTGGCCCCCAGGGGGATCAAACTAAATGGGCCTTTAATAGGTCTCTTCCAGCTCAGATTTCATTGATAATTGGAAGCAGGTCCTGAGCCGAGCAGAGTGGGCGGCCCTAGTGGCCTGCCGGGCAGCCACTACGACCAGGAGACAGTGGGGATGAAGCGGGGTGGGGGGTGCCGCCTATATGCCATCCCACGTGTCCCACTGTGGCCTAGCGGCCTCTGGCCTCTCTCCGGCTGCTGGACTTCTGCTCCAGAAGTGCTGCTGTTTTAACCCCTTCAGGGAAAGGGGGCAGACAAGTGAGAAGACCTGAGTCCGAGCTAGCTTGCAAGGAAAAAAAGCAGCTTGTCCTGACATGACCTGGGTCTCATTCATTCATTCAACAAATATACATTAACATGTAAAGTTGGCAACAACCCTGTAAAATAAAATCCTTACTTTTTTTTTTATTAGGAAAGAAGTGCATACCTACCTGTTGAAACAAAGCTCAAAGTATATTAAGCAAAAGTGAACATTCTCTCCACCCCCATTGCTCCGTCCCTCTCTCACCACCCCCATACTCCAGAGATAACCCTCTGTCTACAATTTATTGGACATCCTTCCAGAACATCTTCAAAGCATTCTGTATTACACCCTGCCGTTTTCACTCAGCGAGGCTGAGTGGTTGATATCCTTCCAAGGCAGTAAATAGAGTGTGGGTTTTCCTCACTTCCATTTTAAAGATGAGAAAACTAAGGCTCAGAAAGATTCAATGGCTGTCCCAGGCTGCACAGCCAGGCCTTGTTCTCTTCCTGCCACAGATTCCAGCCTCTTCCCTGGGGAGGGCGGATATGATGGGGCAGAGGGCTAAAAAATCCCAGGGGGAGGGTCGGGACAGGGGCGCTGGAGAATGAGAATGGAGCAGCAGCGGGCTGGGGAGGGCTACTCCTTCCCCCAGTGTCCTGAGGAGCCCGTGGTGCTCAGGCAGAAGGGCTTGGGGCCCTGGAGGCCAGGGCTGGGCAGGGCTGGGCAGCGGACAGTGGAGGGTTTCTAAGCAAACCTGGCGAGAGGGCAGCGGGTGTTGCACTTCAGCCCTGGATGTGCCTGGGACATGCATATTTCTCCCCAGGCCCTGAGGCCCATTTCTCGTGCTGCCCACTGATGCTGAGGTGAGGCCTGTGTGCTCTGTCTAGGGCTACCGTCCTGCACCCCTCTGCAGTCTCAAGCTACCTGGCTACCTGCACATCCAGCAGTGGAGGGGGGTGCCCCTTATCCCAGCCAAGGCCCAGTGCAGCCAGGAGCCAGCTCCTACTCCCAGAGGGCTTGGGGCACCCCCTAAAAAAAGAGACTGAGGGGACAGTTAGGTGGGAGTCCAGAGCAGCCTGTGCCTCAGCCTGAGGTGTAAACAAGGTAGGCTCGAAAAAGTCATGACCCAGAAGCCTCCACACCAGACACCTGGCCTTCCTCCTCCCTGCCTGGGACCTCCAAGGGAGGGAAACGGGGCAGCTGAGGGAACACAGGGGATGCACAGGGAAGAAAAGACTCAGGTTCCTCCTGGGCAGACCCCGGCACACCCACCCAGGCACACGCATGCACACACACACTTGTGCACACACTACAGAAAGACAGAACTCAGCAGAGGTGCAGCGCAGCTGCCCAGCCGAGATGGCTTGAGGGAGGGTTCCCTCCGAGGCAGGGGCACGGAGCTGGTGGTCTTTGGAGAGCTCTCTGTTACTCCTGCAGGTACCACCCAGACCGTGGAGGGCAGGTCACAGAGATTCTCCCACAAGACACTTAGGCCAATTGGGGAAGAGGATTCCAATTCACTCAGTCTGCCAATATCGTTGGCAAACTTATTCCGTGCCAGGATCCACGCTGGGCCTGGGAGGACAGAGTCCACTTGCGAGACTCGGCTAGTACCAGGCACCACTGGGAATACAGAAGGAGGGTCCTTGCCGGAAAAGCTGATCCTCCATTTGGGGCTGGCTGGGTGGTCGCTGGTCTGCAGAGTGGTCTTTGACCAAGCTTAGTTCTGGAAGAAGACACTGTGCCCCCACCCCAGTTAGCGCCCAGTGGGAAGGCCGATGTCTCCTCTCTGCCGCAACACACCCCACACACACAGTTCTGGCCCTGGCTGGGGCCCCAGGAAGGAAACCACTAAGGAGGATTGAGTGTCGATTCACAGCCTAATCCGATCAGTGCACACAGCTACAGCACGGGCTGTTCCCCGCACGGCCCCCTCCCCTGCTTTGCAGACCCTGGCGGCTGCTGGCTCTCAGGCCCGGCCCTGCCTGGCTGCAAGGCCAGTTACTACGGCCTTAATCACCACAGTGGCGGCGGCGGCGCGGTGTTAACAACTGTCTGCCCATCAGTCTCCTTCCTGGGGCGTCGTGGAGGGGATGACCCCTTGCGGCTCTCCTCGAAGGAGCATGAAACTGGATCCCAACAACAGCTCGGTGGCCGCCGTCCAGGGTAACGCCTGGCTCCCTCTTGCTGCCTGCTGGTCTCCTGTGTGTTTGCCCAGTTTCTCCCGTCATGGGGCTGAGAGCCCACGAGGAGGGGACTGCGCATCCCCCGAGCACGAACGCCATCGTGCTCTCCAGCCAGCACTGCCAACAACTGAGCTGGAGAGTCGGGTGCTCCCTGCTAGCCAGAGCAAATTAGGTGCCCGGATGTTGAGGTCTGGCTGGCATTTCCTGTGTTGGCTTTGGCTGGTGAGGCCAGGCCAGTGGGCTGCCCTCTTGACCTGAGCAGAGTCAAACAGGCACGTCCCAGACTCTTGAGCCCACTGACTTCTGCCCTGCGCCCCACAGGGAGTCTTGTTCTGGAAAAAAGATCTCCCCTCCCGCTTCGGTTCATGCTGAGCAGGCTTCCCCTGCCTTGTAGGGTGCTTTGACTGCCTGAGGCCTGGCCGGCCCCCAACCTGTTGTTCTCACTGCCTGTTCCTCACATTCGGGAATGGAGCCCATGAATTCACAGATCTCTGGGACTCCCAGTACCTCCTGGATGTGGCAAGGCCCATCTGCATGCTGGCCCTCAAGGCTGCGGTTCAGTGGGGCACTCCGCCGCTCCCATGTGTGTGAGGAACGATGTCCCCAGCCCAAGGCCTGCCCTTTGCCTGGACCGCTGGGAGTCTTCAGGACCTGGGCTCCAGCTTGGGAACCCTCAGAGCTCCCATCCCCAACCCCAGAGGAGCCGGCTTCACCTGCAGGCTTCAGCTTTGCTGGCTCCAGCTCCTCAGCCCATGTTGTCTTTGGCATTGGGTCTGTGGGACACCAGATTGTCTAAAACAAGACAACTTCGTGATCCTTATTTTCCCAAAGAGCAGAGTCTGTAACACAATTAAGCTCTTTGTGCATAGTGTGGTCTCCAGCCGCCCCCGCCGTAGCTGCCCCCACCCCTGCCCCAGCCAGGTCCCTCTGGGGCGTGGAGCACGCCTCGTTCCCTATGGGCAGAGAGAGCAGGGCCAAGCCCCACCCCACACACTATCACTGGGTCACAGCTCTCCTTTCTCTTCTCCCCAGACTTGGGGTACCGGTGGAGTCCCTGGGAGAAGAAGCAGGACATGGGCACAGTCGGAGCAGAGGCTATAGAGTTAGATTCACCTGACTGTGGATCCCAGCTCTACTAGACACCAGCCATGTGCCTTGAACAAGGTACCAAATGGCTGTGGAACTCAGTCACCTTGTCAGCAAAATGGGGACATTGGGTACCCAGAGCACAGGGTTTGTGTGAGGAGCCAGTGGGCCTAGCCCATAATAACCCTTCTGCATGGGCTGGCTGGGCAGGCACTCAAGGATCTGCAGACTGGTCTTGGACCAGGCTAGGAGAGAGTCTCTCTCCACACTAGGAGAGAGACTCTGCAGCCAGACCCCATTTGTTGCCTCCTTGCCCAGGCTGGCTCTCACTTGGCCACTCGGCCCCGTGGCCACCAAGGACTTGCCACCTTGACTAGATAGGACTGTCCACTAGGACAGAGCAGCCCCAGGGAGTGTGTGAAGAAGATGGTTGGGTCCCCTGAATCCCTGCTTGTTGAGGTCTCCACCTTTCTCCAGGGAAAGCGAAGGCATAGCAGGGCACCCTTGCATCCTCCGTGCCAGGCACGTGGATGCTCAGAAATTTGCTCAATGTGAGGTGAAGAAAGGAGAAGGCTCTGGGTTTCCTACACTGCTCATGAAAGAGCAATAGGCATAATTTTTCTGGAAGGTTTGGGTGATATTTATCAAGAGATTAAGGAGTGTTGATCACTTCGATGACCAATTCCACTTCTAGCATTCTCCCTTGGGAAATTATCTGAAGTGCCACAAGTCAGGGAGGGCCACAGGAGGGTCCATAAACACCTTCTACAAATAGGCACGTATGGTGACTCACACCATAATCCCAGCACTTTGGGAGGCCGAAGTGGGAGGATTGCTTGAGGCCAGGAGTTTGAGATCATCCTAGCGAGACTCCCAACTCTATAAAAATTTTAAAAATTAGCCGGGTGTGGTGGCATGTACCTATAGTCCCAACTACTCGGGAGGCTGAGGCAGGAAGATCTTTTGAGCCCAGGAGTTTGAGGCTGTAGTGAGCTATGATGGTGCCACTGCATTCCAGCCTGGGGGACTGAGTAAGACTCTGTCTCAAAAAAAAAAAAAAAAAAAAAAAAAATTCTACAAAGATGTTCTCAATGCCATTCATAATAGCCAATAAACAACCAAAACACCCCAGTATCTAAGGGTAGGAGACTGGTTAAATATATTACGCTATTCCATCTACACAATTAAAGGACAAGCACTAAAAATCATGTTTAGGAAAAACATTTAATGACATGGCAACATCTGAGTAAAAAAAAATCAGGATATTTAACATCTGACAAAGTATAATCTTGATCATGTTTTTAAAAAAACAAGCTATGAATGGATAAACAAAATATGACACACAATGGAATATTATTTGGCCTTAAAAAGGAAGGAAATTCTGACACATGCTACAGCATAGATGAACCTTGAAGATAGTATGCTAAGTGAAATAAGCCAGACAGAACAAATCTTGTATGATTCCATTTATATGAGGCACCTAGAGTAGTCAAGTTTGTAGAGTCACAAGGTAGAAATGCAGTTGCCAGGGATGGGGAAGCGGGCTTTGGGGGGTAGGATGGGGAGTTAGTGTTTAAGGAGGACAGAGTTTGGGAAGATGAAAAGTTCTGGAGACGGCTGGTGGTGATGGTTGCAAAACAATGCGAATGTGCTTAATGCCACTGAACTGTGCACTTAATAATGGTTAAAATGGTCAATTTTATGTTACGTATATTTTACCACAATAAAAAAAGTAGGTGATAGGGAAATACGTCAAAATGTTCGTAATGAATATTTTCGAGGGAAGGGATTACCGGTGATCTTTTGTTTTATTTTGTTTATTTTCCAACGTTTTCCCCCTAGTAAATGAGATTTTTTGTTGTGTTTGTTGTTTGTTTTAAGGAAGCCTGCTCCAGCATCGCCCAGATGTGTGCGGGGGCTGGGCGAGGGAGAGAGGCTTGGTCCAGCTGCAGGGAGAAGGGAGGGAGGACCACAGCCTGGAGGGCGGGGGGGCGGGGTGCTCAGAGGGCCTGGGACTCCCAGCCCCCTCGGTGCTCCCTGCCCTGCTGGCTGGCCTCCTGCTCTGCCTTCCCTCTGCTCGGCCTTGCGCAGGGGCCTCTCTCCCGGTAACAGCTCCGTCACTAGCCTGGAGAGGCTGCCCCAGCCCTAGTGGGAATGCGGGCTCGGGGCTTTCTCAGACGGTCAGTGCCCGAGACGCCTTCCCGCTGCTGCTCCGCCCCGTCCCAGCTGCAAAAACAACAGCCCATACCCGAAGCCCTGTTATTGCAGCCGAGAGCGGAGCCTCAGTGGACAGCGGAAGGAGTGGGGATGGGGCCGGCCAGTCCTAAAATGGACCCCGGGGGCAGGGGCGCCTTGGGGAGGTGGAGGGTCCCCTCCCGCTCCCCTGGGGAAGGGGAAGCCAGGCTCGGGCGTGTGGGGAAGGGGCTTTCAGAAGCCCGTGGGACTCAGGACTGAGGGCCAATTCTGCCAGTGGCCTTCCCGGCTCCCTGGGGACTGCGGGAGGTGGGGGCGGAGGGGGGAGGAAGTAAAGCCACTTGGGAACCTGCTAAGCCAAGTGGGCAGGAGGCGGCACCACCGTGGCTCCCGGGCAGGCCAGGGCCAAGGCTTTCCCACGGGGTGCGACTGGCCACTGGGCTCTGCGCAGCCGTCCACTCCGGGCTGGGGCCCGTGAGTCCCGGGGGCTTTCCATGCTGTCGTCCCTTCTGTAGGCAGAAGGCCGGATCCAGAACCCCCCAGCGCCCTCAGGTGTGTGCTGAGCATCTTAGCGAGGTCAGGGCTCGGCTCGCGGAGACCTGGAGACCTGCCACCCAGTTTTCTCGGCATCTCTTCCGGTTTCATCTGTTGGCTTCATACTCGCCTGACAGGGATAGGGCCGCAGAGCTTGTGTTACCAAGACCCTGAAGGCCTCAGAGGCTGATGGAATCCTGGCCCCTGTCTCACCCCAAAAGGCCATTCCTCCCACTCTAACATGAAGGGCGTGGATGTTATGGAATTAGGAGGCACCGTAGAAATCTCTGGAGACAAACCTAGGCTAGAACCTACACTCCGTCCCCACCAGCTGTGAGGGCACACCATTTAGCCTCTCTGAGTCTCCGCTGTAAAATGAAAATGTTAACATTTACCTTGTAGAGCCTTGGAAAGCTTAGAGGTAATATATATAAAGTCCCTGGCGCAATGTAGACGCTGCTTTTGTTTTTTTTTTGGAGGCAGTCTTGCTCTGTCACCCCAGCTAGAGTGCAGTGGCGTCATCATAGCTCACGGGATCAAACTCCTGGGATCAAGCAATCCTATTGCCTCAGCCTCCCGAGTACCCCAGCTAATTTTTTGTAAAGACAGGGTCTCACTCTTGCTCAAACTGGTCTCAAACTCCTGAGCTCAAGCAATCTTCCCGCTTCAGCCTCCCAGAGTGCTAGGACACAGGCGTGAACCACCCCTCAGCCTAGATACTTCTTGAGTGGAGGACATGATTCTTATTACTCAAGCCGCCAAAAGTGAAATTAGCTGAGATTGGAAAGAATTTTCAGACCTTAATTCTCAGCTCAGATATCCCCACCCCCCACATTCTGCACAATGTAGAAGGCAGCTTGAGAAGTTTGGCCTCCCTGCATCCCTCCCAACTCTGGTCAGGAACCAGTTAATCAAACTATTCTCTGAAGTTAGACAATGACTGCTGTTGTTAGGATGTTCCAGGCCACAGGCATCAAACCAGGGACAGAAACTATTCCTGGGACAGGGAAGAGCCAGTCAGGAGAGGATGAGTCTTGGGCCTCTGGGAGCCACAAGCAATCTCTATCTGCAGGTTAGTCACTGAGAGTCACTTATACACCAAGAGTGGCAGGAAGCTGCTTGGATCCAGGACACAGCCATCCTGACTCGGCTGAACCATTATGCAAGGCCACTGCTCTGAAACGTTGTCAGGTAGTTACAGTAACGGATGAGTCCTTGAAAGAGAGGAGTTATTGAAATAAAAGTGGCATTATTTTTTTCTGGATTATTCAGTCTTCGAAAATACAACCAGGTCCACTAGAGGCACATTTTACGGAGATTTTTTGTTCTTTTTTTTTTGTTGTTGTTGTTGTGAGACAGGGTTACTCTCTGTCACCTGGACTACAGTGTTATGGGGATTTAAAAAAAATTCTGTCATGTAATGAGTGTGCAGAAGTACTACTTTAAAGATGAATAGTAGCACATGTCTCTAAGTCTTTGAGATTGGTACTGATTATCAAGGGCCACTGTTATTATCATCTCCACTGACAGACAAAGGTCACCCGGCTTGTGAGGGACAGAATTAAGGAGATCTGTGTCACTTCTAAACCCAAGCTTTTACGTGGTTTAATATTCAATGATACTGCTACCATAGCTAAGACAATAACTTACTGGCTAGTGGGCCTTGATCTTCATATACTTTTTCCAGAATAATAGACTATTGGTTTTCGTCTACCTACATGCTAGGTGCAGCCTCACTTAGCAGCGTGGCCCTATGGATTGTACAGTAACTCTCTGTTGACCAGAACCAGTCCATCCCATCAGGCCGTCATGGACACCAAAAGAGACAAGGAATTGGAAATTCTGTAACCAAAAGGCAAAATCCTCTGAAGTGCAGGGGATGACGCCATTTATTAGTAGTGAGGACCCTCTTGTACAGAGGTGATTTTCCAATATGTAGTGTTGGTGCTTGCTATAATATAAAAGAGCACAATAAACATCTGTTATGTGCTGAATATGTTGATCTATGGAGAGCAATAGTTAATATACAACCCTAATAACGATAGGGTAGTATATTTTTTCTAATCACCCTGACGTGTGATTATTACTACTACCTGTGTTTCTCATTAGACTTTCCCTTCAAACTCCTAGCAATCAACCATGTTCAAGTGTCAGAGAAGCTCAAGAACAAAGCCAGACTCCACAAAAATATAAATCCATATTTCGAGCAAGATTAGCTTCTTTAGCAGAAGCAACCAAATAATGAATTCCTGCTTTGGCCAAGAATATGGGTTGGGCTCCTTGGAGGACAAGAGAATCTTAGTCAAGGCTCTAGCAACTCAAATAGTTAAGCCAAAGGGGAATTTGTTAAGAAGTCTAAGTGTCGGTCTACCTTCAGGCATGGCCAGACCTACGGGCCTACAGCAGCGCATCTCAAATCATCAGCTCATTTGCTGCCTCCCTCTAGGGCTTGGCTCCACTTGCCTCTTCTAACTTTCTCCTACACCAGACAAGATCTCTCCATGAGGCAGAAAAGGTGGCCACTGACCATCCAAAGCCACCCTCTTTACAGCAGATGATCTAAAGGGCAGAACCCTGGTTTCTTCCAGGGCCCGCAGAGCAAATCCCAGGGAAGGACTGCATGGCTTTGCACAACCAATTGGCATGGAAGTCGGATGATGGACCAGACCTGGGCGGTGTGACAAGCTTGTGGTTGGGGGCCACTTTGGGCACCGGGAGGTGTTGGGATCGACAGTTCCACCTAAATCACATGGGATGCAGAGGGACAGTTCCCAACGGAAAGGGAGTGCAAGACAGACGAAAACAACAGGTGTCCACGACAATAGCACTTGTTCTCAGGTTGCGTAGAGACAGGACTTATCCACCAAAACAATCAGAGAAGGATAAAAACAGTAGAGCGTTCACATGCCCAAGTGTTGAGTCAAAGCCCTTCAGGAAAAGGAAGTGATCCTATGGCCTAAAGGAGAGTCTTAGAACAGGAGGAGAAAGACACAAATATTTTAGTCAGCCTCCCTCCTCCCAGTTGACAATTGTCATCATAATCATCTCAGTCCCCAAGTTAAATTCAGGAAGCTGTTATTTGATGATTATGCAAACAATTAGTCAGAATGCTTGGAATTGGGACACTTCAGGAAACTCTGGGAGATTTGATCGACATAATCATATTCCTGGTTGACAAATTGGCCTAATGAAGGATTTTTTATTTTTCTTATGATTTCTTTGTGATTATAAATGGAGTATGTTGATTGTAGACATTTTGGGAAATACAGAACAGTACACTAATAAAAATCACTCTTGCATTTATTAGGATTGGGTACGACTGCAAGTGACAGAAACTCCAAGATAACAGTGGCTGAAACAAGGCTGAAGTTTATTTTGCTGTCAGCGACATGAAGTCAAAGGCAAGCAGTCTAGGCAGGTACGGGAACCCCACTCCACAAAGGCCTCAGGGTGCCCAGGCTCCTTCCAGCTCACTACTCTGCCATCCTTGCAGTATGACCCACACCCTCAGCATCTAGCTGGCAGAGCAGAAATGCAACAAGAAGGAGAAAGGGATAAAAAGGCCAAAGACCCATCCCAGCTTTCTCTCAGGGAAGGCTCTGAGGAGCAGCAACTCAGGACTTCTGTACTATCCCACCGGTAAGAACATAGTCACATGGCCACATCTACCTGCTAAGGAGACTGGGAAATGTAGTCTTTATTCCGGGTGGCTATTTGCCCAACTAAAACTCTATTACTATGGAAGGAGACAATGGCTTTTGGGGCAATTAGGGGTCTCTGATAAACCTGTAATCATACTACCCAGAGATAGTCACTGTTAACATCTTGATATATATCATATACACACACACAGACACCCCTATATGCATATATGTGTATGTATATGTGTGTATGTGCATACATATTTTTATTTACAATACATATAAATAACATATATAAATATTTTTAGAATGAAATTGAGGTCCCTCCAAATATACTATTTTTGCATCTTGTTTTATAAAAAAATTGCAGACTTTAAACAGACTCTTATTATGTATTTTGGCATCAGGTTATTTAACAATTACAGCTAGAGTTACTTTAAAAAATTGGCCCTTTCTCTGCAGAATCACCGAGCTGGCTGGGATCCTGAACACGAAGCCTGAAAACTGGAGGGCCTTCAAGGCCCTCGCAGCTGCTCAGTCCGACGGGGCTCAGGTCCGCGTGCTTTCTGCACTACCCCACTTCCACTTTGGCCAAACCAATCGCACTCCTGTATTTCTCCGCAAATTTCCTGCCGGCAAGGTTCCAGCATTTGAGGGTGACGTTGGATTCTGTGTGTTTGGGAGCAATGCCATTGCCTATTGTGTGAGCAATGGGGAGCTGCGGGGAAGTACTCAAGAGGCAACAGCCCAGGTGGTGCCGTGGGTGAGCTTTGCTGATAGCGACATAGTGCTCCCCGCCAGTACCTGGGTGTTCCCTACCCTGGGCATCATGCGCCACAACGAATAGGTCACCAAGAAGACAAAGGAGGAAGTGAGGCGAATTCTGGGGCTGCTGGATGCTCACTTGAAAACGAGGACTTTCCTGGTAGACAAATGAGTGACACTGGCCGATGTCACAGTTGTCTGTACCCGATACCAACTGCTGGCTCCTCGCCTGCATTAACCAGCCCCAGTTCTGGGCTGTCTTGGGGGAAAGTGAAACTGCGTGAAACGGTGGCCCAGTTTGATGCTAAAAAGTTTGCAGATTCAACCTAAAAAGGACACTCTACCAAAAGAGAAGGATTCATGGGAAGGGAAGCAGAAGTCCCAGGCCGAAGGGAAAAAGCAGCTGCCCTCGCTCCTGAGGAGGAGAGCAGAGCCCAGGGCCAAGGATCCCTATGCTCACTGGCCCAAGAGCACCTTTGTGTTGGATGAATTTAAGCACAAGTACTCCAACAAAGGCACATTTTCTGAGGCACTGCGATATTTTGGGGAGCACTTTGATAAAGATGGCTGGTCCCTGTGGTGCTCTGAGTACTACTTTCCTGAAGAGCTCACCTAGACCTTTATCAGTCTCAACTTTATCACTGGAATACTTCAGCAATTGGACAAGCTGAGGAAGAATGATTTTGCCAGTGTTCTTTGGAACCAACAATAGCAACTCCATTTCTGGAGTCCGGGTGTTCCAAAGCCAGGAGCTTGCTTTCCTGCTGTGTCCAGATTGGCAGGTAGACTACAAGTTATATACATGGTGGAACCTGGATCCTGGCAGCAAGGAGTCCAGGCGCTGGTTCAAGAGTACATTTCCTGGGAGAGGGCCTTTCAGCATGTGGGCAAAGCCTTCGATCAGGGCAAGATATTCAAGCACACATCTCTTGCCTGTATCTGCCCTTCTGGGAGATGGGGGTCATTAAAGGAAACTAAACATTGAAAAAAACCTGAACACCCCCAAAATGTAATGCTTTATAATTTTCTTTTAAATGAATGTGCTTATTTTATAAATTCTAGTTCTAAAATTTTTTGTTTATTTATCTTGAAATAACTGTAGATTCACAGAAGGTTGCAAAGAAATGTCCACCCTTCTCTCTCATGCACCCTTCCCCCAGCCTCCTCCAATGGTAACATCTTGTGTAACTATGGTACAAAGCAAAACCAAGAAGTTGACATTGGTACAATCCATAGAGCTTATTTAGATTTCACCAGTTATACATGCACTCTGTGTGTGTGCATGTGCACGCGTGTGCGTGTGTACATGTGCAGCCTTGCATAACCACCACCACAATCAAGAAACTCAACTTTAGTATCACAAGACCCCCTTGTGTTACTCATTTATAGCCAACCCCCCATCCCTAATGCCTGGAAACCACTAATCCACTCTTGATCTCTATAATTATGATATTTCATGAATGTTACATAAATGGAATTATGCAATATGTATACTTTCAAGATTTCTTTTACTCAGCATAATTTCCTTGAGGTTCATCCAAATTGTTGTATATTTCAATAGCTGGTTCTGTTTTATTGCTGAACAGTATACTCCATGGTATGGATGTGCCACAGTTTATTTAAACAGTCACCAATTGGAAGACATTTGGGGAGCTTTCAGTTTTGGGCTATTAGTAATAAAGCTACTATGAACATTCATGTACAAGTTCCTACGTGGATAATTCTTCATTCCTTTGGGATAAATGACCAAGAGTGCAATGGCTGGATCATATTCTAAGTCCATTTTTAGTTTTGAAAGGAACGGTCAAACTATTTTCAAGAGTGATCGTCTGCAACCTGCCTTACAAACTTAACAATATGTTGTCAACTGAGCTCTGAGGCACGCACCTGTAGTCCCAGATACTCAGGAGGCTGAGGCAGGAGGATTGCTTGAGCCCAGGAGTTTGAGGTTGCTGCGAGCTAGGCTGACGCCACGACACTCTAGCCCAGGCAACAGAGTGAGACTCTGTCTCAAAAAAAGAAATTCTAAAACATAATATTCCATTGTATGGCAATACAATATAATATACTAAACTGGTCTCCTAATTTTTAATATTTAGATGTATTTCTTATTTTGTTATAAATAATAAAATGAAAGATATTGTAGATAACTCTATGTGCCTGTTTCTGATTATTTCCTTAGAATAAATTTCTAAATATGGACATGCTAGCTCAAAGGGTATGAATGAACATTTTAAACACTACTGCTATATTTTCCCAAATTGTGCTACCTGAAAAGGGCTTCCATTTACACTCCCACAGCAATATATGAGAATTGGGGCAAAGTTTCTAAAAGTACTAATATTGCAACACAAACGGCATTCAAATGGTTGGTATCCTAAATACAGTATATAAATAAATCTTGCAAATCAACTAGAAAAAGATAAATACCCTATATCGAGTTGCTTTGGGTTACAAGTGATAGAAAATTCCATTCAAAATTATATAAATAATAAAGAAATGTATCATTTAACATAATAAAAAATCTAAAGCTAAGGCAATTTCTAGATTTGTTGATTTCACACAATGACTTTAATAAAAGATACCACAGTACATAGACTAACAGTGCAGGCTCTGAAGCCAGACTGTAGGGTTTACATGCCAGATCTACTGGGTGTGTAACATTGAGCAAGTTACTTACTCTATCCATGCCTCAGGTTTCTCTTTTGAAAATGATTATATTAATAGCACCTATCTCTTTGGTACCAAAGTTTTTGAAAGAAAAAAAAAAGCACCTATCTCAAGATTGTTGTAAGAATGAAAATAATTAATATATGTAAAATCTTCATTAAGTGTTGACATTATCAAGAACCTAGGTTCTTTATGTTTTTGTGTTCTGCCATCCTCAGCATGTTAACTTTATTCCCAGTCTTGAGACACCGTGGTTACAAGATAGCTTCAGTAACCCCAGGCATCATATCCAAAAAGATTGGAGATAGAAGAGACTAAGTAATCTTCTCTGTTTCCTTCTTAAGAGCAGGAAAAACTTTCCAGGAAGTCTAAACAGATCTCTTTCATATCCTGCTGACTAAAAACCAGGTTATCCTACACCAATCCGTAAAAAAAGGAGAATGGAACTACCATGATTGGCTTAAACCAATCAGGGTTTGACCATGAACTAGGGCTACTTTCTCTGTGGGTAGAATCCAAACAAAATAAGTTCTGTTAACAAGAAAGAAGAAATGGATATTGAGTGGAAAACCAGAATGTCTGCCACACATCACATTAGAAAAAGGAGCAAACCATATGACCAGCAATTCACAAGAGAAGAAATGCAAATAATCAATAAACATATGAAAAGATGTACATCTTGACTAATGAGCAAAGAATGCAAATTAAAAGGAGTTGTATTTTCTCAACCAAGTTGGCAATAATGAAAAAGAATGATGATCATCTACAATAGTAACAAATATATAAGGTGGCTAGTAATAAATCTTAACACAAAGATGTGCAAGACCCATATGGAGAAAATCATTTTACTGAAAGACACTATAGACCTAAATAAATGGAGATAGATACCATGTTCATGGATAGAAAGACTCAGTATCTTCAAGATGTCAATTCTTCTCAAATTGACACATATATTTAAGACAATTCAATCAAAATCTCAGTAGAGGCTAGGGGTGGTGGCTCATGTTTAGGAATTTTGTTTCTAAAATATGCATGGAAGTGCAAAGGCCCAAAACTAGTTAAGACATTCTTAAAGAAAAGAATTAGGCAAGGAAGTTTTCCTTACCAGATAGCAAAACTTTTTAATAAGGCAATTGTTATTGAGATACCATCATATTGGCCCAAAAATAGACAAATTTAACAGTGAAACAAAATAGCCCTGAAACAAACTCACGCATTATAGCAACTTGACATATGACTGTGGTGACATTAAAAATCACTGGAGGCTAGGTGTGTTGGCTTGTACCTGTAATCTTAGCACTTTGGGAGGCTGAGGTGGGAAGATCGCTTGAGGCCAGGAATTTTACCAGCCTGAGCAACATGGTGAGACTCCATCTCCACAAAAAATAGAAAAAAATTAGCTGGGCATGGTGGTGCACACCTGTGGTCCCAGCTGTTCAGGAGGCTGAAGCAGGAGGATCACTTGAGCCCAGGAGTTTGAGGTTGCAGTGAGCTATGATAATGCCACTGTACTTTAACCCAGGCTACAGAGCAAGACTCTGTCTTACAAAAAACAAAACAAATGAACAAACAAAAACAAAAAAACCCTAAAAATCACTGAAGAAAGAAGAATGGGAAAAAATAAAATAAAATTGGATTTTCATCTTTCACCTTCCATAAGAATTAATTCCAAATTATATGTAAAGATAAGATTTTAAAATACTTAGAAAAAAACATAGATTATATTTATAACTTTGGAAGGATTTCTCAAATAAGACTCAAAAGGCCTTAACTATAAAAGACAAGGTTGATACATTTGAACATGTTAAAATCAAGAACTCTGTTCAAAGACATCTCAAAGTGAGTAAGAAGACAAGCCATAACTGGGAGAAGACATTTTTAAGATAAATAACTGAAAAAAGATTAGTATCTAGAATACATAAAGAACGCCTACAAATTTATTTTTTTAAAGATTTCTTTTTTTTTTTTTTTTTTTTGAGACAGAGTCTCACTCTTTTGCCCGGGCTAGAGTGAGTGTCGTGGCGTCAGCCTAGCTCACAGCAACCTCAAACTCCTGGGCTCAAGTGATCCTTCTGCCTCAACCTCCCGAGTAGCTGGAACTACAGGCACGCGCCACCATGCCCGGCTAATTTTTTCTATATATTTTTAGTTGTCTGATTAATTTCTTTCTATTTTTAGTAGAGACGGGGTCTCACTCTTGCTCAGGCTGCTCTCGAACTCCTGAGCTCAAACAGTCCGCCCACCTCAGCCTCCCAGAGTGCTAGGATTACAGGAGTGAGTCACCGTGCCCAACCTTCAAAAGATTTCTTTAAAAAGCCAAAAGAAAGTAGGCAAAAGGCACAGACATTTTCCCAAAACTACATGGTCAATAAACATGTGAAAAAAAAAAAAAGAATGATCTCATTAGTAATCAGAAAAATGCAAATTAAGATCACAATGAAATATTCTTTTATACCTAACTGATTCCCAATAAAGAAGATATTTGATAATATCACCTGTCAGTAAGGATGTAGATCAGCTGAAACTCTTTAAATACTACTGAAAGGAGCATATATTAATTTAACCACTTTGGAAGTCTAGACCTATTTGTAAAGTTGTACATTCATATAGCCTATGATTCAGCTGTTCCCCTTACAGATATACCAAAATATACACAAGAATGTTTATAGTTTGTATTTACCTCCCCCCCCAAAAGACTGGAAATAATTCAAATGTCTGTGGAAGAAAAATGTATACATAAGTTGTGCTAAAGTCACATGATGAAATATTATGCACCAGTATATATAAGAGAACTACATTTACATATAACAACATGCATAAATTTTAGCAATGCCCTATTGAGTGAAAAAGGCAGGTTGTACAAAGTTACATTATAATACCATTTGTAAAAAGCTCAAAAACAAGCAAAACTAAGCAATATTTTTGTTTAGGGGTTGTAATATATACTAAATTATTTTTTATGAAGCAAAAGAATATTAATCAAAATTTAATTTACCAGTTATTCTTGGGTGTGGGAGTAGGCAGGGAAATAGAGTAGAGGAAGAGCACACACATTGATGTGATATTGGTAGCATTTTAGGGTTTGTAAAAATATATATATATATACAACATATATTTTTTAAATTGTAAAATACCCATAAAATTTACCATCTTAACCCTTTTTTAAGTGGACAATTCAGTGGCATAAAGCACATTCACATCGTTGTGCAATGTAAATACACAACCATCTATCTCTAGAACTCTTATCTTGCAAAACTAAAACTCTGTAACCATTAAGCAATAACTCTCCTTCCCCAAGCCCCTGGCAACTACCATTCTACTTTCTAGATCTATGAATTCGAATATTTTAAGTTGAGGGATTTGTTAATGAGTGTTCATTCTGTTTCAGGGTTCATAACTTGCATATATGTATGTATACATATACACACATATAAATTCTTTCATATGTATATAATAGTACATACTTTATTTTTCAAGGCTTGATATATGGAAAAATAAAGAATGACAACATCCAAAATTGGCCATAACATGGCAAGTGCTAGCAAGCATTTAAATTGACACAATTTCAAAGATATTTTAAAATTAACAAACAGCAAAATTGACAAATATTTTATGGCTTTTTAGAGCAATTGCATTTTCAATTTCAGTTTCTGATTGTTCATTGCTAGTATACAGAAATATGATTAATTTTTGTATCCTTGCTAAACTCATTTAGCTAAACCTCGTAGTTCTAGGAGGTTTTGTTATTGTTGATTCTTTGGGATGTTCTATGTAGACAATCATGTCTTTTGTGAATAGGGACAGTTTTCTTTCTTTCTTTTCATTCTGTATGCTTTTTATTTCTTTTTCTTGCCTTATTGCAAGGGCTGGGGCTATGTGTATGCTAAATAGGAGTGGTAAGAGTAGATATCCTTGCTTTGTTCCTGATCTTAGGGAGAAAGCAGTCTTCCACTATGAAGTATACTTGCAGGTGTAGGATTTTTTAGGTGCACTTTATCAATTTAAAGAAGTTCCTTTCTATTCCTAATTTTCTGAGAGTTTTTAACATGAATGGATGTTGAATTCTGACAAATGCTTCTTCCTACATCAATTGATATGATTATGTGGTTTTACTTAGATCATTAATATGGCATATTAGATCAATCAATTTTCAAATTTGAATCAGCTTTGCATTCCAGGTTTAAATTCTTTTTATGTATTGCTGGATTTAATTTGCTAATATTAGCAAATATGTTTTCGTTGTGGATTTTTGCATCTATGTTCATGGCAGATATTGATCTATAACTTTCTTTTCTTGTACTATCTTTGATTTTGGTATTGATATAATCCTTTTCGGGGGCAATTTGTCAACTGTAACAAGTCTTTAAAATGTGCTTGCTTAAGGATTCCACTTTGAAGAATTTATCTTAAGGAAACAGGTTTCTATTACACAGACTTTAGGTTCAGATAGGCCTGGATTTAAGTATGAACTTATCAGCTTACCAACTGCTTAAATTCTGTTGGTCTGTTTTCCAATCTGTAAAATGGGTATAAGAGAACCTATTTCAGAGCTGTATTGGATGAGACAATTCACACAGTGTCCAACACCTAGTAAGCTTTAAGTAAATGGTAGCTCTTGGTATTATGTTATACTCTCCAGCCTCTGTAGGAGGACAAGTCTGTGCAAATCGGAGGACATCATCTTTGCTCCTGTATTAGCTTCACTTTGAATCTCCTTATTGATGAGTAGTCTCCTCATCCCTAATTCCTCTGTCTTCTATTCCATGTGCTAGGCCTTGGGAATACAAGGCAAAAAAAGATACAGTCCCTGTCCTCAGTGAGTTGAACCCATTAGAGAGACACAGGCGCAAACAGCTCCATGCAATCCAACAGCCTTTTAATGTGGCATCTGCCCTTAGGCCTCAGACGCACACTCAGAGCGTCTGTGTCAGGACACTAGGCGGTCACCGAGCCGCAGGGTCAGGAAGGAGGGCCGCAACTTCTCCAGTTAACCTCAGGTCGTGAAGGGGAGGCGTAGCGACTTGCTGTTCCCATAGCAACGAGACTAGCCTAGAGCCAGGAAAGGCCACTTCCGTTCCTCCAGCCCCGGAGGCGTGGAGTAGCTCGGTTGTGATTGAAAAACCCGAGCCCCACGTCTCTGATTGGCTCAGGCAGATAGAGAGGGCGGGAGATAGCGGCGAGGGGCGTGGCTTACCGCCTCTCAAACTTGAGTGCGTTCTCTCAGAGCGGAAGCCGACCTCACCCGCCCCGGAAGTGCAAAGCCTGCTGCCCGGCAGGTGTGGGTTGTGAGGGTGAAGGCGGCTGGCTACCTTCGAGATGCCGGGAGCCGCGGCAAAGGGCTCGGAGTTGTCCGAGAGGATCGAGAGCTTCGTGGAAACCCTGAAGCGGGGCGGTGGGCGGCGCAGCTCTGAAGACATGGCTCGGGAGACCCTGGGGCTGCTGCGCCGGATCATCACGGACCACCGGTGGAGCAACGCGGGTGAGGCAGACCTAGTTCCACCCTCGACCGCGGCACCTTGTCGTTCCCGATCCCAAGGCCGAACGTCGTCCAGGCCTCACCTTCTGTCTTTTGGACTTCAGGGGAACTAATGGAGCTGATCCGCAGAGAGGGCAGGAGGATGACGGCCGCGCAGCCCTCCGAGACCACCGTGGGCAACATGGTGCGGAGAGTGCTCAAGATCATCCGGGAGGAGTATGGCAGGTCAGGCTCACATCCTGGGCTCCACGTTGAACCTAGTAGCGCATTTTGCACGAGCCCTTCTCCCTGCTTGAGATTTTATTGGAGCTGAGCAGCTCCTGTTACCTACCTGACCACTCCTTCTCACCTCCCTCTTTGGATCTTTTTGCCTTCATAGACTCCACGGGCGCAGTGACGAGAGCGATCAGCAGGAATCCCTGCACAAACTCTTGACATCCGGAGGCCTGAGCGAGGATTTCAGCTTCCATTATGCCCAACTCCAGTCCAACATAATTGAGGCGATTAATGAGCTGCTAGTGGAGCTGGGTAAGAGGCCTGGTCACTGGGTGGACAGGACCGGTCTCAGGCAAATAAGGGAATAGAAGCTCCTAGAAGTTTTTATAAGCAGAGATGAGAGATTACCAGCCTACTGGTTCTGAGGTTTGTCCTCCTTCCTGATTAGGAGATTTTGGAACAGACAGCAGGACTAAAATAATACCTTCTCTACTTTTCCTTAGACCAACCCTTTATAAACTGCATATCCACTGTGGCAGAGACTGTATTAAGTCAGAGCTTTATTTTCATTTTAAAGAAAACGAAGTCCCTAAAAACCACAGTTTAGTTGACAGACCCTCTACTGAACTTCCTCTTCAACGTTGACACACACGTATATGCCACCTCCATCCCCCTTGTCTTTGTGACCCAAGAGACCTGCAGGTACTTATGATAATCAGAGACTGAAGAAGCTGCTTCCAAATTCCTCCCGTTTTTCTTCTCTGGCCTCCCTCTCTCAGGTGGAGATGTTGTGGCCACCTTTTGGAGGAAGAGTTCTTTTGGGGGAAGCCCTGTTTACCCCACTCAGCACTTTAGGATTTCCCAGATTGCCATTTCTTGCCTGAATTCATTGTCTTCAAAATCAGTTGTAAGGAGCTGTGTTGTGGCAGGGAGGTGGTTGATGAGTAGCAGTGCGTTTGGGAAAGAGGGCAGACCGAAAACTTGGAAGATAGAAGATCCCAGAGGAGTGGGGCTTTTAAAAAATTGTGACATTTTGGCCCGGCGCAGTGGCCCAAACCTGTAATCTTAGCATTCTGGGAGGCCGAGGCGGGCGGATCGTTTGAGTTCAGGAGTTTGAGACCAGCCTGAGCAAGAGCGAGACCCCGTCTCTACTAAAAAAATAGAAAGAAATTAGCTGGGCAACTAAAAATATATATATATATATAAAAATTAGCAGGGCATGGTGGCACATGCCTGCAGTCCCAGCTACTTGGGAGACTGAGGCAGAAGGACTGCTTGAGCCCAGGAGTTTGAGGTTGCTGTGAGCTAGGCTGATGCCACGGCACTCACTCAAGCTTGGGCAACAAAGCAAGACTCTGTCTTAAAAAAAAAAAAAATAATTGTGACATTTCATTTAAACATATTAACCCTGTGATACCAGGATCTGCTAGGTAGCCAGTGTATGTGAAGGGCAGACATCTCATCATGGCTTTTTGTGATGTAGCATGGCAGTTTCATATTTTCCTTGCAAAACTGTTCTTATAGAAGGGACAACTGAGAACATTGCAGCCCAGGCTCTGGAGCACATCCACTCCAACGAGGTGATCATGACCATTGGCTTCTCCAGAACAGTAGAGGCCTTCCTCAAAGAGGCTGCCCGAAAGAGGAAATTCCATGTCATTGTGGCAGAGTGTGCTCCTTTCTGCCAGGTAGGGGAACTGCTGGAATTGCTAAGAAAAATGAAAAATGAAGAGGGAATAAAGGAGAGATGGGTGAGGTCCATGCCAACTTTGAATTGATAAGCAAGACATTGAGAAGATAAAATAAAACATTAAGGGAATTTTCAAGTTGTTCATTCTGTGAACATTCTTAAACAGTGTTTAAGAAAGTTGTGTGAACTGCTGAGTCCAAAGAAAAATAAATATTTGTTCTTTTAGAAATCAAAATAGGGTAAGTTTCTTGGAAGATGACTGATGCTTGATCTGCTCTCACTTAATCCTTAAGGTCTCAAAAAGGAAATAATAGGTCTCATAAAGGAAATATGGAAGGATGCTGGATATTGTAAAATACTGAGCCAGCTGTTGTCTTGTCAGCTATACTTGATTACACAAGCAAGTTGTATTTCCAGTTTTGTGGCTGCTCTAGAGCTACTGTGGAGTATTATACATTTATTAGCTTCTCTTGGGCTTCCATGATGCCTACCAGAGCTACCATAAGCAGAAAAATCAGTCATCGGATGGAAATTGTGTACTGGATATGCCCATATCACAAAGTTCCCCAGATCCAGTTAATTTGAGAGCTCTTTTCACTGTCTCTCACTCTTTGTCCTAGCATCCGCCTTTCTCTCCTACTGCAGGGTCATGAAATGGCCGTCAATTTGTCCAAAGCAAGTATTGAGACAACTGTCATGACCGATGCTGCCATTTTTGCTGTTATGTCAAGAGTCAACAAGGTGGGTGTATTTGGAGGTTTGTTGAATTCATGAAGGTTATACTTCTAAAATATTGTATTTTATCTCCTCTTGTAATATCCTTGGTAAGAGAAGAGTTTCTAGCACTTTTTTTTTTTTTTTGAGACAGAGTCTCACTCTGTTGCCCGGGCTAGAGTGCCGTGGCATCAGCCTAACTCACAGCAACCTCAAACCCCTGGGCTCAAGCGATCCTACTGCCTCAGCCTCCTGAGTAGCTGGGACTACAGGCATGCATCACCATGCCCGGCTAATTTTTTCTATATATTTTTAGCTGTCCAATTAATTTCTTTCTATTTTTGGTAGAGACGGGGTCTCGCTCTTGCTCAGGCTGGTCTCGAACTCCTGAGCTCAAACGATCCACCTTCCTCGGCCTCCCAGAG